>WOVY01007361.1:0-55777 GCA_013436015.1 Rhipicephalus annulatus
ATCTATCTATCTATCTATCTATCTATCTATCTATCTATCTATCTATCTATCTATCTATCTAGTCTATCTACTATCTATCATATCTATCTATCTATCTTCTATCTATCTATCCTATCATCTATCTATCTATCTATCTATCTACTATCTTCTATCTATCTATCATCTATCTATCTCTCTACCTATCTATCTAGCTACCTATCTATCTAGCGATCTATCTATCTATCTATCTATCTATCTTACTTCTATCGATCGGGCTGTCTAGTCAGGCTATCTATCTATCTATCTATTGTATCTAGTCTAGTCTATCTATCTATCTATCTAGCTATCTATCTATCTAATCTATCTATCTATCTATCTATCTATCTATCTAATCTATCTATCTATCTATCTATCTATCTAGGGCTATCTAGCTATCTATCTATCTATCTATCTAATCTAATCTAACAATCTGCCCGTCGTGTCTGCCCGTCTTGCCCTCGTTCTGTCTGTCTGTCCTGTCTGTCTGTCCGTCCGTCCGTCCGTCCGTCCGTCCGTCCGTCCGTCTGTCTGTCTGTCTGTCTGTCTGTCTGTCTGTCTGTCTGTCTGTCTGTCTGTCTGTCTGTCTGTCTGTCTGTCTGTCTGTCTGTCTGTGGATACGCTGCAATGACTACGCCGGAGGGATGGACTGCCCTAGACCATAGGGAGCTTCGCCCCTAAAAGAAAGCCTTTCGGTGGCACTGCGACTTGTTTCCCTCACATCAAAACTGCCAATGAGACATAAAAGCTATAACCAGGAACATTTCTTGTTGGTCCATTGACGAATACTGCACACTACTTTGCGAGGTGTCAGGTTCTTTCCCTTTGGTCACAACGTGTGACGCTAGGCTGGCGCTGGTTTCAGTGTTTTACATGTGGTTGGCCGCCCTCTCTGACGGCGTGCACGTCATGATGCCGAGAGACGCAACGCCAGATGCACGCTGCAAATGTCTAGCGAGATGCACACTGCAAATGTCCAGCTCCTTGCCATTCATCGCTTGACATTACAATTTGTTGTGATAGCATTCATTCCATCGCCCCTGTAGTGAAATAATGTGCAGTAAACGCTCAACCACTTCTGTGAAAACACGTTTCACTTTTGTGTTATACCGATTTCCGTGACTGGAAAATCAGCTACGTTTTTTTTTTCATTGTTTACTTAGTAGAGCCATGCAACGATTTTACCCATTCCCTGAAGTGCACACAATAGCTGGAATTCCACTAAATCTGCCATGTTCCCGTCAGGCAAAGCATACTTTATACCACTTTAACCACAAGAAAAATTACAATACTGTGTGATGGTAAAATTTTGCCCGTGCATTAAAGACTGAATGGGAATATGGTTCCTCCCTTTTGTTTCAACAGCTCCCTATTCTCGCCTGGCGGGATCCTTTTCTCCCCCTTTCCTCCCTATTCTGTCTTCGGCACACACCGCTGCAAAAAGCCGCCATCAATGGTGCGCTCCGTATAATTATGTGGGCGGAATGTCGGCTTTTCCCAGTCATCCGCCACCGCCACATTTAGATGAAGAGGATTTTTTTTTCGCGCCTATTTCGCGGCTCAAAATGCCTTTGGGACACGCTCGGCAATTACGCGGGAAAAACGGAAGCAGCACGGGGAATCGCTTCCGTTCCGGCGCGTGCACATATTGCAGAACTGATGGCACCCACATGCAGCATAGCCTCAGTGCGAGGCAAAACACAAGTGATGAAAGCCATCAAAAGAGGCGACAAATCACTTCCTCTCCTGACCCGAGACTGTTTTGTTGTTTTACGGAATGTCGCGTGAACCCGTGGGGACCTTTCAGCGCGCACTTATTTGCCGCGACTAATGACCTGCCATTGGTGGTACAATCGGCGTCAAATGAAGCACGAACAGTAGAGTGCATGCCGCAAACAGAGGTGTAGTGTGCGCCCGCCATTCATCACCCAATAGATAAGTTCCCTCTACACATCTGGTCTGGCCGCACTGCGCGATACAGACCGTTATTTTCGCTGGTGTTCTAGTTATGATATTCGAAGCAAATGCAACAAAAATAAAAGAAAATAAAGCTGAATAAAGCGAAAGAGCTTGGCACATTCACGCCGGCCGCTATCATTAACATATGAGAGCTAGAACGTAAGCAAAAATATTCCATTACAGGGGGATTGCGCAGTGCTGACAATCCGAATGTGATTGATTGATTGATTGATTTGTAGTGTATAACGTCCCAAAACCACCATATGATTATGAGAGACGCCGTAGTGGAGGGCTCCGGAAATTTCGACCGCCTGGGGTTCTTTAACGTGCACCCAAATCTGAGTACACGGGCCTACAACATTTCCGCCTCCATCGTAAATGCAGCCACCACAGCCGAGATTTGACCCCGCGACCTGCAGGTCAGCAGCCAAGTACCTTAGCCACTAGACCACCGTGGCGGGGCAATCCGAATGTGCGTACATGTCAAAGGTGACGACCAGACGGAGTACACAGCACCGTTGTTAAGGCCTATATAACGCGCTCGTCTGTTCATGTTTCATTTGACACTGATGGCTGGCCGAGCTGAGCACATGGCTGGCCGCCGACGCAATGCTCTTCATATCTGGCTATTCTGAGAGTAATCGGAAAGCGTCATCACGCAACCATGACAGCTCACAATGCCACCTGCAGAGCGGAGTACAATCAGCTGTAAGATCGCACCCCCCGTGTCACTTAGCCGGGAACCTCTACAGCATTTAGTCTTACTTCCTGTGATGGAGTATTTTAAAGCGCGCGAAGATAGGAAAAAATGAGCTTAGTAGAAAACGAGCACTCTTTAATAGAGCCCCTTCTTCTACCGAGTTCCTTTTTCTATGGTCGCACGCTGTGAAATGCATGAACCAAAATCAACTCGCCCAAGCTCCCGGACTCATATTCTACTGTCTATAATAAACCCCTCAGTTCTTTGTTCGCAACCTCAAGTGTCAGGCAGTCCTCTTTCTCTGGCGGCAACGTTTAAGTACGTAGCAAATACAGTGCACATGCGTATAGTGGAGATTGAAATATAGTGCAGAACTCTATATGTAGTTCAAAAGCTGCCTCTACACAAGCGTAGTGAGGTGAATAGGACTGGGTTGGTTGGTAAATAACTGAGCGTTGAGAAAACGATGCCTATAAACAATAGAAGCATCCCAGAAATCCTGTTGTCATTGTTACAAGACTTTACCGCGCTATTTTTTTTTCGATATCGGCATCGGGAGCGTGTTTTCCCGGCCGTTAAGCTTTCCCAGCCGTTCAGCGCCTTACGTCATTGGTAGCACCAGTGACGTCAGGCGATACTTTGGCCGCTCCTGGATATGACGGCGCTGCGTCCAGGTAGAGTTCACGTCCTCGTTGTTGCACGTGTCATGGTCTAGAATGTCTAAAATAGGCCAAGTTCTCCACTCTTTCCCCAATTCGTGTTTGATTCGCTCATTTTATGAGTCTTCATTTCTGTTTTCCCGGTCCGTTCATTTGACAAGTATTTCAATGCATTATCTCTGTAATATTTCTGTAACCGCGTCTACTCGTTCACAGTAGCGTTTGCACTAATTACAGTAATCATTGCGGCTACCGTTTCGGCGTTTTTTCCCAAATTATACAAACATATTTTGTTGGGATGCCGCTAAGGCAGTCATTCCCGCATGGCATAAGCACAGGTGCTCGATACGCTGGCGCCTTCGATTTTATTTAAGCAAGTCCGGGTCAGTGTGCTGTGTATGAACGTGTCGTTGCCCTTACGCCTTCCCGTAAACGATTGCTTTGCAAAAAAGCCCAGGACGTATTCTTACGTTGTCTCATAGAGGCACTAGCGATATTCCAACCCATAACTACCTAAAGTATCGACACCGCATACGAGATGCATGTGGCAAGACTTGTTCGCTTCTTCAGTAAGTCCCGATCACAATTAGCAAGTGACAGCGCACCCCCCCCCCCTCTCTCTCTGGAACAACCGACGGAAATTTGATATGACCGTATTGAAGGGTGGTGCCATTTTTCGAAAACCGATTAGGGCACACGTTCTTAACTATATTTTAAACAAATTCACAGTATATCGATGGCGAAGCGTCCGTCAGTCAGTTTGCCTGCCTGCCTGCCTGCCTGCCTGCCTGCCTGCCTGCCTGCCTGCCTGCCTGTCTGTCTGTCTGTCTGTCAGCCCGCCCGCCCGCCCGCCCTTCTATCTATCTATCTATCTATCTATCTATCTATCTATCGATCTATCGATCTATCTATCTATCGATCTAGCTATCTATCTATCTATCTAGCGATCTATCTAGCTATCTATCTATCTAGCTATCTATCTATCGATCTATCTATCTAGCTATCTATCTATCTATCGATCTATCTATCTATCTATCTATCTATCTATCTATCTATCTATCTATCTATCTATCTATCTATTATCTATCTATCTATCTATCTATCTATCTATCTATCTATCTATCTATCTAAACATTTATTCATCTATCTATCTATCTGTCTGTCCTATCTATCTATCTATCTATCTATCTATCTATCTATCTATCTATCTATCTATCTATCTATCTATCTATCTATCTATCTATCTATCTATCAGTCCGTCTTTCTCTCTATCTGTCTGTCCATCCACCCGTTCGTTCATCCATCTGTTCGTCTGTCTGTCTGTCTGTCTGTCTGTCTGTCTGTCTGTCTGTCTGTCTGTCTATCTGTCTGTCTGTCTGTCTGTCTGTCTGTCCGTCCGTCCGTCCGTCCATTCGTCCGTCCGCCTGCCTGCCTGTCCATCCATCCTTCCGTCCACCCGTCCATTCATTCATCTGCCTGTCTGTATGTCTGTCTGCCCGTCAGTCCGTCTTTGTGTCTTTCTGTCTGTCTGTCTGTCTGTCCATCCATCCGTTCGTCCATCCGTATGTCAGTCTGTCCATCCATCCGTCCGTCTATCTGTCTGTCCATCCGTCCGTTCATCCACCCGCCCGTCCGTCTGTCTGTCTGTCTGCCTTTTCGTCCATCCGTCCGTCCATCCATCCATCTGTCTGTCTGTATGTCTATCCATCCGTCTGTCCATCTCTCTGTCTGTCCACTCCTATCCCACTAGAGCTCGCATTGGATGCACGGACGCATTGCCCCACTCATCATCATTCACTCCTTAGATATGCTGTGAATTTTTTAATATACGAAAACCACTAACGCCATCTAGTGATATTATGTCCAAGGACATATACACACAATGCCATTTAATGAACAATTCTTAAAAATAACCACAAGCGGCTACTGCAACACACAACTACGATGGAACGACCCTAAGAAGCTCCGCCCCTAAATATGTCCACGTAGTGTGTGCTTCTGTATATGTCATTAAAAGATCTTTCACCGGCCGTTATATATGAGTCCCGGGGCATGTCTTGTAGAGCAGCTTATATTTCATCAAGCAGCCATTTATGTTTTGCCTTGCTCCAGACAGCGCCTCCTCTGCATTGAATTAGCCACACATGAGCTTGTGCAGAACCCCGGGCCACTGCCAGGTGGCAGCACCATATCATCGGCAGAACACTTTTTCGTGCTTAGCATCGCATTTTCAGCGCTGCGCAAGAAACACTAGGTTCTTTAAAATTCCGGATATATATATATATATATATATATATATATATATATATATATATATATATATATATAGAGAGAGAGAGAGAGAGAGAGAGCGCTTTTTGAGCATGGTCAGAAAGCGCTGCCGATCGGTAGAAGAGGCTCCCGACAAGACGCGAGCGATATATTGTAGCCCAGCACACGGCATGTAATTCACTATAAATGATCAAAGTCAGCTCAAGATTGCTATCTCTTCTTTTGACAACTCACGGAATAAGCCTAAAAATCACTCCAGTAAGCCCATCTATCATCCATTAGCTGATTTGAACAATTACGCACACGGTCGTTGCAGAGAATGCCGTGGGAGGCCGCGACTTGTCCACGCATGCACGCACGATCACACTGAAAAAGCCGCACATTCGAAGAAAAAGACAAACAAAAAGGGCTCAAGGTCACGAAGCGCGCGTGACGTTTTTCTTTGCGCCTGCCATCCCTCCCTGCTTAGCTTCCAGCGCTTTCGTCGGGACGAGTGAAGACAAAATGCCATCGCAGCATGCGACGAATCTTTGTAACTTCGCTCGCACTGGACGGATTTTTAAAATTTTTGCGGCATTTAATTTGTGAGGCAATAAGCTCTTCTAGAGAGTTAATTTCATGGTTACTTAAAACAGTGTTTCAAGGCCCCTTTATTACCTACGTATTGATGCTGCGTCTAAGCTTTGCGCAATATTTGCTTTTTGATCGACAATGTTCATAAGTATAAACGCAGACACCAGTTCAAGATGGCTGGGTGTCCAGCAAGTGCTTAAACTTTGGCCGAGTGGGCGAATCATGTGACATACATACATACATACATACATACATACATACATACATACATACATACATACATACATACATACATACATACATACAGACGACGGACGGACGGACAGACAGACAGACAGACACACAGACAGACAGACAGACAGACAGACAGCAGACAGACAGACAGACAGACAGACAGACAGACAGACAGACAGACAGACAGACAGACAGACAGACAGACCAAAATATATGCGTTCAAGTACAGCAAGAAAGATTCTCCCCTTTGAAAACAGAGGATGAACGTCCACAATGGTAGGCTATGAATGGCAGCATGGTAATGGACAGCTCTAGAACGAGTTCGGCTATCTGTAGTTATTTAGCTTACACCTAGATCTCGAGTACTGGGGCAAGTTGTTGAATCATGTCGGTAGGAATAACGTGAACGTAAAGCACGGGATGAAGAAGGGACCCTCATGACGACGAGGGCACTGACTAGCAACTGTTTACTTCCTGCGTTTGCCCCACATAAATACGCATGAATCATCAACAAGAAAGAGGAAAGGAGAAGAGAATAGGCGATATTCATAAAACAGCAAATCCTTGGGCTGATTGCCAGTGATCTAAAAGCGCAAGCTCTTTGCCTAATGAGATGCAACACTCACACGCCCTTGCAGTTTCTACCATACAAATCTCGAACACGAACCATTCTTGAAGGGCAAAAAAACGCTTCCAGGAAACGAGCGTGTCCATCCCGCGTCCATCGTCAGACACGTCTTTGATAACGTCGAAACAAGGGGGGGAGGCAACGTTAACGGGGAGATATTCGATATTTATGCGATATTTCAAGAATATCTTACGAACGAGAACATAAAAGCATTCTGTAGCATTCGTTCCCAACCATAGCTCACACGTGTACAGAGTTTTAGCATAACACTCCGACTGAGTAGCTAATTTTCTCACGAGTGCACAAAGAATCTCCATTCTTCCCATGAGCGCGCAAAAAACGAGGTACTTCCAGAATATAAAATAAAGATGGAGAAACATGACAGCGTTCCACAAAATGCCAAGTATTCCCGCCGTGTAATATAAGCCATGTTTTCCCTGCTTTATGTCCGCGGTGGTCGTAAAACGCGAGCAGGACTCTATTCACGCATGCCATAGCAATCTCCACGAGCAAATCCAGCAAAATGATTCACGCACAAAAAAAACAAAAAAAAAACACGAGCGCGTGGCCATATACGCAAACGACGAGCTCACTCCCGAAGAAGACTCGCGCGAGAGGTTCAGTGCTTTTACTGCCTTCCATTTGCCGAAACTAAGTGCGCGAGGTGGAGCAGGTCGAGTGGACAATGCTTCGCGAAGCTGCGTGGCTTGAGGCCGTATTGTACGTTACGATCCCCGGCTCGCTGTCAACAAATGCGGGCCACGTGTACATCAGTATACCACCAAAAACGAACAACTAAAATGGAGAGAGAAAGAGAGAGAAAAGCAGAGTAATATGACAGTCAGAATCACCGAGGAATGACAACTGAGAATAATGCTAACAAAAAATACCAGCCCTCAGAGGCAACCGTTTCTGCTTCCAAACGACTCCCGAGAGAACTGCGTTTTTCTGCTGAGTGCCCTTCTGTTGCAAGCCCCGTCGACTCCATCCCCCCACACTGAATTCGAACAACTCACACATGCCCCCTCCGTCCCAGCTCCGTCCCCCGTCGAATGTATACTGCCTGCGGTAAAACGAGCTTCCTTTACTGTATTTCCCATTCCTCCTCCTCCACTATGCGACCTTTCGCTCGCACATGCTTCAGCGCACTGATTTGTTGCATTGCGGAGAAGGCACAAACTATTTTTTTTTGCTCTTTGCATTTGATGTTTAGCGTGGCGGTGAAGAACCGAACATAAGCCTAAAAATAATGAAAGAAGCAAGTCAAAAAGTTCCTAGGGCCGCGAAGGGAAACGACTAAAAGATGGCGCGCCAACGAGAACACAAACTCGAGAAGAGTGGAGGCATTGCTTGTCCACAACAATACCAATGTACTCTTCTACGCGGAACGCTGCTGCTCGAGTTCCAGTTCAGGTGTGGATGTTACGACAGCAAAAGAATATATATATATATATATATATATATATATATATATATACGTTACCGGCACTATTGTGTGTGAGAGAAATCAGGACGCAACTCGAGGCCGATGTGTTCTTTGCTATTTGCTGGGCCCGAACACAAGCGACATTCGTAACACGAGAAAGAAAAATAACGAGACACGTACACCCATAGTATGGGTGATAGTATACTGTCATGCAGCCACTTATTATACCAAGTAAAAACAAAACGTACTACAAGGGCGATCTGCTCAGCTTGAGTTGCATCGAGATGTAGCGATAGCTTGGTATCGCCGTCTTACCTAACCTCCTGTTCTTTTTCGTTATATTTAGTGCCGTAAAGGTCACATTAATAACATCTATTTGCATTGCAGTTATAGTTTGATAGACGGGCTAGGCGGTATAGATTCATTATGACAACTAGGCTGCTCGAACAAACTGTACTCAGAAAGAGCGGACACAGAATCTGCGCTTGTTTGTATCCCGCTCCTTGTGTGTCCTGTTTGCGCACCCAAGTCATCATAATGAATCTTCTTCCATAGTTTCCGTTGTAATCGAGTTCCTCGTCTACCACTAACCTTTGTAGAAGCTAGCTGCCTTGGTTTTCCCGCGTCATTCGTTATATGTATGTATGTATGTATGTATGTATGTATGTATGTATGTATGTATGTATGTATGTATGTATGTATGTATGTATGTATGTATGTATGTATGTATGTATGTATGTATGTATGTATGTATGTATGTATGTATGTATGTATGTATGTATGTATGTATGTATGTATGTATGTATGTGTAAAAATGTGTATACTTGTACATATGTTTACATATGTGCAGCACTTTACGTTCACCCGCACGTACGCTTGTTGCATGCAGCATTGGGTAAATATACGCAACTGCACGCACACGCATGTTTACTCGACGCCACTACGAAACACCACCTGCTTTCGTTTCGGCTCACCTGTCAAGTGTCCTTACACCTAAGGCATCTCAAACCGACGCTGACGGGAACAAACGGGCACGACACGTATGCAAAGTGAAGGCGGAACGAGTCTCGTTCAACGCAGGAAAAAAAAAAGTGTCGTGCGCAATCGTCTTCCTGTGCTAAGTAAACGTAAAACAAGTGGCGCTTCGGCTTCTCCTAAAGGTACACTTCATTCTCTGGGGACAGTATGTACTAACACACTGTGCGAAAAACACGTCGACGGAGTTCTTTTCTCGCCTTCTCGTAGCTTCACAATTTTTCCCCACCTTCTTCCCGCATTCTTTTTGATGCTTTCTTTCTCCACGCTTCACTTCGGCCTTTGTTGTACACTTTCATTGCCCCTTCATTCGTTCTTTAACGCCGTTTCTTTACTTAGACACTGCTTGTGAGCGGAAGCAACAGACAGGGAAAAAAAAGAAGAGAGAAAGAGAGAAGGGGAGGGGGTAAGACAAAGGCATCACTTCTCTTATCTGCAAGACGCTAACTTCACGCTCATGGTTCAATCCGAGTTCAGCAATCGATAAACACACATCTAAGAAGCGACAGAGAGAGAGACAGAGCTTCGCGTAACTGCGCACGTAAGAGAACGAGAGGACGCAGCGGAAATTGTGCGCACCCAGTCGCGCGGCACAGAGTCGCGCGCTGGCGTGTCCTCCTCGTCCGGCTGTGCTTTGCGGTGTAGCGCCACCCAGGGACGCGTCGTCTCAATACGAAAAAGAAAAGGTCGTAAGTCGTTGTTTCCGGTTTCGGGAGCGGATTTTACGAGCGGTGCTGGAAGAAGTGAACGGAATAAAACTACGAGCAGGTCCCTAACTTCGTGAAAGCATGCGCGCCACAACCCAAGCACCGAGATACAGCGCGCGAAACAAAGAAAAAAAAAACCCTGCATATCCCAGCTTTGCCTGCAACGGCAACGCTAGCTTGTGTTTCCACTAGTTCCCTTAGAATCACACTCTCGTTCCGCGTTTTTTTCTTTTTTTTTTGCTTTAAGCGTTACCTCGAAAGTCCCCTGTTCTGAAGAACGGACTGTTGGACAAGTCGGCGACAGTACGCTAAGATTTTGTGAAAAAAAAACCAAATAAATAAACGCAATTAACTGGACGATACTTAGCGCGTGTCCTGACCACGTCGTTTTTTCAAGCGCTTGTTTGTTTGTGACGTTTTTCTTCGTCTACACCAGAACCTTCACGCATGTTTTTTTGCCATTTTTTCTATAGACTCTCAAAGGTGACATTAAATGTTGCTCCTGTTGCTTGCGGAACTCAGGTCGTGACGAGTGCAGCTGCTGCCCCACTGGCGTAGTCGGAAAGGGCAAGGGAGGGTGTTCTTCGAATTTTCTAAAACTTTGCATATGTATATGCATAAAAAGCCCGCATAAACGTGCATAAACCACCGTTAAGCTCTCCCGCCCGCTTCCCGGAAAATTTTCCGGCTACGTCGCTACGCCAAACTATAAACAAAACCTTGTGTACATCAAAAAAAGTTTCGCGGGTGGAAATAGACGGCAACACCCTCGAAATGCACTAAGCGAGTGCGAATCAGGTAGGCCCTCGCTCATACGGTGACATTACAACGGACTAAGATTTCACAACTCATAAGCACAGATGCACACAACTATTGCTTCTCCTATTGCTTCTCCATCCAACCTTTTTCAAATCCCCCAACTGCTATTTTAGCGTTCATTGAATCGCGCAGCGAATCACGTGGAGAGACACCGCGCCTGCGGCCTGCCGCACCCTCGCGCTGTCGGCTCAAGGTCATTGGGACGTGGCGAATGACCTTCATAGAATGCAGTAGAGTCTCCGCTCTAAATTCCAGTGGGATTTAGCTTGACGCAAACATCGCCATCAGCACCCCCACTTAGCCTCTGCGTCTTCCACTGCACAAGTGAAACAGCATTTTTTTAAAAATATCCCTGTCATACAGGCACTTAAAAGACTTTTGAGCGACAAGACTTCATCCAAGAAGTAGTTTCACCCGAAGACACACGACAGCAGGCGATCCCCTTTTCACAAGCGATCTGTTCTGCAAAACAACTCACGCATCTCTCACGGCCGTTAGAACATGAAAAACAGTAACCTCAAAAACAGTAAGCGCCAGAAATTACGAATCGGCGAAGAAAATTGGAGAGCATTATTCTGGTCACCTAGCTCATCACACAACTCAGTTTCGCGTCTCCTAGAAGCCGTATTAAGCCCGTTAAAGCTTATTTTGTAAGCAAACCAATACGTACGGGAATACATAGCGATGCTTAGCGCGTCGCACACATGGCCGCATGGAGCGCGTCAACGTAACATGTATGTTCAAAGCCGCTGGGAACGAACGGCAATGGACACACACACACAGAATATATATATATATATATATATATATATATATATATATATATATATATATATATATATATATATATATATATATATATATATATATATATATATATGCGCGCGCACACACACACACAAACATCGAAAGGTCATGGTCGGAGAAGACGTCGGGTTATCGGGTTTGATGTATCATGTTTTCACGTAATCATGTTTCCATTGGTTCTGTTTTGACTGCTGGCGCCCAGCTTTCGTGTGTGCGTTCGGAAAGAACCAATAAAAAATGGTTAGCGTTTGCGAAGCAGTGCCTCTTCATTAAAACCTTTTCAATTTGTGAAAGAACACTTATGTAAAAGAGTTTTGTGATTTCGTGGTACAGGTGTATAATTCGAGTTCGCATCCGCAGTTCGCTCATTCGATTCGCGCTGCCGCGCAGGAGGGGGCGGGTTTTGTTTCCTGGGCGTGGTTACCATGTTTTAAGCAAGTGAATCGCAAAATATTGGCAAATCTAGGTGATTAAAATTAATTTATAGTCCACCACTATACGGCGTACCTCGTAATCAATACCGGCTTGCTGGGGTTAAAGTTTTGATAAGTTGATTCTGTGATATAAGGCGTTGCTACCGACTGCAGCGCTGTGCGCCGGCCTCGGCAGCCGATGCACGGAGGAAGAAGATATAATGAACAGGATGTCTCAGTTTATGCTATGATGTTCATTGTAACATATTTTGGCGACGAAGGTTCAGTAGCTCGTGTGCTACCGGCTTGAACCTCACTAGTGCCTTCGTTTGTTGCGAACACTGGCACGTTTACCTGTGGGGGAGGCTGTTTATCCTACGGACCGATCATGCGGCCTTGGTTACGCTTCTCTCAACGAAAGGTGCGGGTCAGCGTCCATTAAGGATAGCGCGCTGGTCCTCCCGGTTGCTTTTCCACAACTACACCATGGAATACAGAAAGGGAAGCGAAAACTTCGTGGCTGACGCTCTCTTCTGGCTGCCCGTACAGAGTTTACGGTGCAACTGAAGAAGAATTCATATGCCTTTTGTCTCCAGTTGTGACCATGCAAGAACTTCAAGAAGCAATTAAGTGCCAATGATCAGGTTATCTGTCAAGTTAAGAACTTCCCAACTACTTCTTGGCCTGACAAGAAATCCTTGTCGAAAGAGTTGCTACCTTACTTTTATGTGAAGGCTGAACTCTCTGTGGTAAGTGACAGACTCGGCCGAGGTGACATGATTGTCGTTCCGGCGTCTTTGACCCGCCGTCTTATGGATCTGGCCCACAAGTCACATTCAAACATTAGTCGTACCAAAGCTCGCATTAGAAAGTCTCACTGGTTGGCCGTGCATGGATAACCATATTGAAAAATTGGTGCACAAATGCGGGATTTGCCAGTCCTGTGATAAGTCCGCACGTATATTTGCAGCGCCGCTGCAACCCGTTCCTCTTCCTGACGCAGCGTGAGAAAAAAATGTTATCGACGTTGTGGCACCTTTCACGCAAGCTTCGCCTGCTACCATTTTGCGATTACTATTATTGACTATTATAGCAAGATGCCTGAAGTGGCTCTCGTGCGAGATGCGACCATGTCTACAGTTAAGACATCTTTACTTGAACTTTTTGCACGAGAAGGATACCCAAATGGTATTGTGTCCGATCATGGACCACAGTTTACTTCAGCAAGGTCTGATGAATTTCTCACAGAGCGCGGAATAACGCATTACAACTCTTCTGTGTATTACCCACAAGCTAACGGCTTGGTCAAGCGATTCAATAGGGCGCTGAAATGGTATATTGAACTAGCTCTGTTTGAACGTCGTGATACATGAACAGCCATGCTTGATTACCTGCAAGTGTATCGCTGTACACCTCACGTGACTACTGACTGTCGCGGCACCCGCAGTTCTTCATCGACGCCAACCTCGCACCAGACTTCACATAGTGGGATTGTCTGACAGATGCTTCAGCACGCTCCCGTCAAGGGCGATTGAGCAGTTGCGAGAGCGCGTAAAAAACAAGCAAAGCATCTCGAAGTGCTACACCGATGAAAAAAGTGGAGCCAAAGAACCAAGCTTCATCATTGGTGATTAGAAACTGATTATATATACGTGCGTGTTAGTACACCTGCAGTTCAGGGCAAGCTGTCTCCACAATTATCCGCGCCCAAGAAGATCATTAGAAATCATGGACCGGCCTCGTACCTCTTGGATGATAGGTGGGTGTGGAACGCATCCAAGTTATTCGCAGTTCACCCGGAGGGAGCACTCAACGAAATGAAATCCGGCACCTGTGCTGTTACGAACTGGTCACCGGCATCTAATCAGTCATCTAGTGCACCACAACCTGACAAATGAAAAGCGGATGGCGATGAAAATGCAGACTTTGGATCATCTGCACCAGAGGGCACGCAAGTTTCAAACAGTCGTAACTTCCAACCCCGGGGCCAAAGCTCAGTAAAGAATCTCAGGTAGCGTGGCGTCGACTGCAGACCTTGTCTTACCCCAATCCATACATACTGTCCAAGATAGATCCCGACACATACGCACCACAGTGCAGGTTCTGCGTCAATAAAACAGTCACCTTGTACCACATGGCATGGAAATGCCCACACAATTTACCTCTAGAACCCACAGCACAGCACAGCACAACACTGTAGGGTGGGAGGCAGCTCTGTGCAGCTCGGATCCGAAGACCGAAGAGGCCCTCGTGAGACGAGCGAGGACAGCGGCCCGTGCCAACGGGATCCTGGACTAAGGATCCCACTCACTGACATTCCTTCCTCGGTCGCAAATAAATGTTTCGTTTTCTCTCTCTCTCTCTCAGGATTTAATGTGCCCGAAAGAAAAAGCAAGCCTAAAAAGAAGACCCCGAAGACTTCCTTAGGGAGTAAACAAAAAGCGTTCTTGTATATTATTATTATTATTATTATTATTATTATTATTATTATTATTATTATTATTATTATTATTATTATTATTATTATTATTATTATTATTATTATGCGAGAGGGGATATTTGATATAAGGCGTCGCTACCGACTACAGCACTGTGAAAAGGCACGAGCTCGGCGGCCGACGCATGGAGGAAAAAGGTGAAATAATCAGGATGTCTCCGTTTGTGCTGTGATGTTCATTACGTAAGATGTAACAGATTCATAGTGCAAAAAAGAGAAACAGCGCTGAAGTTTAGACGAACACAAAAGAAGACAGGCGGTGGCAGGCGCTCCTGTCGTCGCCTGTGTTGCTTTGTGTTTGTCTTAAGTTTAGCGTGGCTTCCCTTCCTCGCACGATAACACTGTAGTAACACGTAATATTCTAGTCTTCTTATTATTTTTTTGTTGTTACAGTGATCACCCGCCACGCACTACAGATGCACTAAAATGTAACTAAGAAGGAGCAAAAAGGCGAAGTAACACGCAATGTAACTGGCTGAAGCGTGTTCCTGACCTAGTTGGAACATAGTTCTCTGTCTCCCCTTCCTTCTCACACGCACATACACACACGCGCGCACTCACTTACGCAAAGTTGGCAGTCATTCTGTCCTTCGCGTCCCTGTTTTATCGTCGTGTTTCCCATTTAAAAGACAACGGTCTTTCCCCGACCGTGATTGCCAATTCGGCTATATGAATGCACATGGTTCGTTTCGTTTTTCTTTTTATTTTTGTTTTTCAGACAGGCGAAAAAAACAGTTGTGGAGGAACGAGAACGGGAGAACCCGAAACGACCAGCCGCCCGTTTCGCATGCAAGTATACGCTTCGTCCTGCGTTGCATACGGTCACTAACGCGCGCAAGACGAAAAACGACGATGCGCGCGATCGTACGGCCATACACGAGGCGAGGCTTGCGGCTTGAATACGCAATGCGTAAGTACGCTGTGCGTATTTTACATGGATTCGCGTGCACTACGGACACACGGCATAGCCGCCGGTGCATAGCTTGGAGCCGGAAAACAACGCACGCCGCCAATGCCATCGCGCATACTGGGCCCGCATTTTGTTTTTTCAGGGTATACGCCAAACTAGAGGCAGCCAGCGTGTACGCTGGTACGGTGGGAATCCATGGAGACGCGCGGGTAAAGAAACCGTCGTACAGGCAAAGCGAGTGGTGTGTCTGAAACAGAAGGAAGAAACCAAAACAAGCAGAACTGATACATAAACGCACGTTACCTCCCCTTCCCCACATCACGCGTGGCTATAGGATTTCGATAGAAATAGCTCGCCCCGAACGATGTCGATGTGTGCGTTTCGCAAACACAGAGACGAGTTGGTGCCCTCCAGAGCATGGGGGATAGAAGCAGCAACATGATAAGAGGGCAACGACGCAAGCTCTTTGGGAACAAGCGCGGGACGAGGAGAGACGCGCCGAGATGAAACTTACGTTCTGAAAGGACAGTTATGTGTGTGTATACATATATTTGGGGAAAGAAGAAAACACCGCAGCATAGAATAACGGCAGACCTGGGCGAACAGGAGCAGGAATGCGAGTTTCTTTCCCTGGACGCGCGTGCGCACGATCGTTGAAGCAGAGATGAAAAAAAAAAAAAAAAACAGAACGCATGAAGCGCTGGAGTGAAAAGGGGCGAGCGGCGAGTCAAGCAAAACACTTTATTCGCTCGGGGTGTCACCACTTACTTCGGCCACTCTTTCTTTCTTTATGTCTCGGAGAGCGGAGTCTACCGAGACGCTATATAACTCGAGAAGCGTGCGACGAAATCTCCAAAACCCCACTTGTCCGTGGTTCCATTACAATTTCCGGTTTACTATAGGGATCAGAGAGCCACGCGAGATCATCGACTCGCTCAGGGTGTCATGACAACAATAATAAAACAATATGTGGCAGTATGTTGTTCTTGAGAAGAGGGGGCGAGCTTTATAACCGGAAGGGTAAACAAGCCCGCGATTCGCAAAGCGTCACTTTCGTAAGCGCATTATTGCCCTTGTCTGGCCGTGCTCGCGAATGCAGCAGCCGGATTTGCTGAATATTATTCTTTTGTTATTACGAACGGTTTGAGTATGCGATCACAGGTACGTGGTACACGTACTGGTTAAATAGAAAAACGCAGAACGAGCATGAACGAGATACGAGGAAGGCGTGACTTGTACCTGAAAGGGCGGTGCGCTTTTCTGTTCGTAGAACAGCTATCTTGAGAGACCTGCGTCTGCTTCGAACACTTCGCACGCTGCAAAACTGATCGAAAGAGCCGATGCCAAACGGTCGTAATGTTGGGAGTAGCATTTGAGAGGGCGACCAACGAAAACCAAGAAAAATATCCGGCAGATCTCACGCTTTTTGGAATCGGTTCCATGCAAAGGAGTAAGTGAGTAGCTGCCATATGCTGCCATGTGGCGCCGTCTTTGGCTTTCGACTAAAGCTTTACGAGGCGGATCACTATGTTTGTGTTATGGAAGTTGTTTCGTGCGTATCGTTGGCTTGCCAAGCACGTCGACTACATTGGCGCTTACAGGGTAGCTTATGGTGCGATGATACGTCAGCACTCACGTTACTGCGCAGACAATTCTATCGAAATGAGTTTTTATTTTGAAGCAAGTTTAACAGATGGCGTGGCTCGGTGGTGGAATGCGCCTGACGGCCACGCATAATGCCTGGGTTTTATTGCGGCTCAAGTACACTTTTGTATTCTTAGCATCGTCGGGAATTTTTACTCCCCAACAACGTCACCGACAACGACAACGAATTTTCTGAAACATCCGCCTGTTAATGCTCGTACGTTAACATTTTCAATGTGATCCCGGCTGCATTTTCGAAAGAAGCGAAAATGCTGTAGACCCGTTTGCTCAGATTTAGGCGCACATTAAAGATCCCCAGGTGGTCGAAATTTACGCAGCCCTCGGCTACGGAGTCTCTCATAATCATATGGTGGTTTTGGGGCTTACGTTAAGCTCCACATATCTATCTGGCATTTGTAATGCGTGTTTTCGCCGTTCCTGGGCTCATATAGACTGTTAATCGCCTGTAGTACATACCCGTGCACCATGGCCAGTGACATGTGGCTATCATAGAGTTTCCTAAAACTAACTAGAGGGGACTCTGGCGCCGCGATCGTTCAGCGACCATGAGAATGATGGTAGTACACACATTCGCCTAGTCTTAGTACTTGCGGACGGCGAATCGTACTTGCGGCTTCGTTTATTGCTGTGTTTCGGTTTTGTTTTGAAAGAAAGATTTAACCCTTTTGACCTTCGTGACCCGACTTGGAAAGGTAAGTCTAAAAGAAAAAGATAATATGGTGAAGCGCAACCGCTGAACATTTAATAATATTTGTTTTGTGAGAAAACAGCTCCAAGCCACACGATAATGCACGAAGCCAAAAGCAGGTCAGAAGTACGACTATTAGACAAATGTCTGTACTACCTCTCATTCCCATGCTCGCTGAAGCACCGTGCGTTGCAGCTCCCACTGACACTAGCGCCAGAGTTCCTTCTAGTGTATATTGGGAAACTCTATGGTGGCTATGTTCCACAAGATTCTAGTCGTGATAGTTTCAGGACGCGCGTCACAAGATTGTCATGTTGTTTACGTTACAACTTCTCAGCCATGTTTACCATGTGCTAATAGCCTCATATGCAAACTCTGTTATACCGAGTCAAGGAGGCGACCATCACTAGAGCACCCGCAGTCTCACACGTAGGCTGCAAGATAGATAGATAGATAGACAGATAGATAGATAGATAGATAGATAGATAGATAAATTACATAGATAGATAGATATGTCGGTGCCATTTTCCTTGACCTCACCTCGACAAAATCTTTTGTAACAGCGTCGGACTGCTATGCTTGCCAGACATGAACAAAGAAAGGACGAGTGGAATCACTACTGTTTGTGGAAGTCACCGGTAGAAATATCTTGAGACGCACCGAAAATTTGTGGGGGAAGGGTTGGGTCATCACCACCAAAGCTTGGAGAAAGTGTTGTAAACCGCCGAGAAAGTGTTGAAAACCAGCTCGGAGTGGTCGTGTGGTCATAGAGGGCGGCGGCGAGCTTTGGGTTGGGCTGAGCTTGCACGCTGTGACGTCCGGTACCGCTGCTTCCAAACATGGAATATATAGGTCTATAACAGAGGTTCGTTGTGATAGCCTGAGGGCATTGATCGATTCTCCTATGAGCGGCAATGCAGTTATTCTGTTTATGTAGTAATTATTAACTTGTGGGGTCTTACGTGCCGAAACCAGGACACGGTTGTGAATTTCAAGCGAATTTCGATCACCTGGCGTTCTTTCACGCGCACCTGAATCTGAGCGCACTGTTATTTCAGTTTATCCCCAAATATAAATACGGCCATCGTGGCGGCGCGAATCGAACTCGCACCCCAGAGCTCAGTAAAGCGACACCTCACGTCCTAAGCTAGCACGATGGGATCTGTTTATGTCGATTCTTACGAGAACACTTTGCTTCTTTCCAGAACCACTGGTGAGTGCTATATGAAAGTGTGCGCACTTGCGGTATGAGTTGTTGGCAGTCTGCAGCGGAAGATACTATATTCGGCTATTTTCAAAATCTAAGCAACAATAAAGCCAAAGTCCGGCATGAATTTGCCTACTTGAGAAAATAAGTAAATATGGTTTGAAAGTTCCGCGCCAGGAAAAGTGCCGTAAGTGTAGCGGATTTGTCAGAAAATTGTCCCTGCTGAGGCGCAGCCAGCCAAAGCTGTGTAGCAAGCGCTTATTCTTCGCTATCCATCCCGAAATTTCGAAGGTTGGCTTGTTTTAATAGCCGTATGTGAAATGCACAATGATCCAATGCACAACAAAAATACTCTCACACTGTGCTCCCACGCTACTCTAGGAGGCAGCTACATGCATAGTTATTTATATGAAACACGATACATAGTTACCTATATGAAACAAGGCAAACAGCTGCACCGTCAGCTGGAAAAAGCGACGCTAACGATGTCTATGCGCCGCCGGAGTGAGACCTCCACCTTAATTGCATCTAGAGGAAACCCGGCTATGAAAGCTTGACATCTAATTAATTAAATCCTGTAACGCCCAGCATACCATATGTGCTATGTCATCTTTAGTAATTTTTGGCGGTTCTTGTTTCCCCAACACATAAGTGATAGCTGCTCAATTGATCAACAAACAAACAAACAAAAAGCGACAGTCGAAGGAAAGGAATCATTGCGGTAATTGTGTAGCGTAGCCAAACTGTCACGCTTAATCAAAATACATGTCTGAACTTGGCGGGTACAGTAAGAGAGAATCCTTGTCTGAACTCTGTATTTTCGCAGCCTTCTCAGGGCAGTTGAACCGAGCGGCCTTGTGTGCCAATATATCACATTTCTGGCCCCACTTTTCCGCCGTACGAAACATGCCTGTCGTTAGTGTCGAGGAGATTGTAACATAGACGGCTCTCGATCGAAGTGCAATTCCCGCAGGACTCGAGGAAAAAGTTTCATCACCGAACCCCCCTTCGGTGTTACCGAATCATTATGCTACTCCAGCGATGAAATGCTTTCTTTCTTTCTCTCTCACTAACTTCTACGTTATTCTCAGTAAGCGACTTCTAGCACCTCCCATAACATTTCGTCATTTACGCCGACGCCGTTCTCTTCTATCAACACGCTCGCGAGCTGGTTCTCAAGCAAGGAAGCGCGCACTTACACGTACACAAAAGCTTCACGGAGTGAACGGGTGAGGAGGACGCTTAGTGGTGAAAACCCGGGAAGGAAAAAAAAAAGTGGAGTGGCATAAACGAAAGCACAAATTGTATTTACTAAAGTGTGCGCCGGAAAAAGAGCGAATAGAGATTCCGGGCAGCAGCCGCACCCAGCAATACTGGAAACACGGTCTCGGCTGCCGTAAACTCCTCCGCGAAGCATGCGTGTCTGGCGGCAAAGCCACCGTTCCAGCATTGCAAGCGGCGTGATAATGTCTCGTCCGTCTTCATTTTACTCTCTCGCAAAGTGGTTCCATTTGCAGGCAGATCGCTCGTCCTCGACCTCCGCTGGCCTCAGTCATTCCTGTATTTCGTCCTCAGCTCTCACGTGTACTTCCTTTCTTCGTGCTTTATTTTTGTCTTCGCCAGCCTACTCGGAATGCATACGACGACCCACCGATTCTCTCCCCGCCCTCCCCATTCCCAGCAGCGTAACTCCCATACTTTTCTTCAATTCTTTTTTTTATCGCATGCCATCACTTTCTGTTCACTTAACATCAGCGGCACTGCACTCTGTCAGAAAATGCACTTAATTTAGGGTGTCTCGAGACCCATACACCCCCCCCCCCCCCCACCCGCCATCCTCCATACCATCTTACTACTTTTTCTAGTGCGCCATCAACTACTCACCCGCTCACCTCTAACATGTTTTACACGAAAGGTCTTGGACAGCTACTCGATCTATTTGCGCTTGACTTGACTCTCGCGTTGTCTCTGGGGCCCGACTTGACCCCGTTCTGCGAAGTTCCGTTCAACATTGCTGCAGGATTGCTCAGTCGATGGTGAAACTAAAGCGAACGTTTGGTATTAACGTTCATATTCTTGAAGAAGCGTGGGAGAAAGGAACGGTAGACAATGCAATAGATAGTATTAATTGTAGGGGTTTAACGTCTCGGAACAGCGACATGATTGTGAGAGACGCCTTAGTGGAGGGCACTGCAAATTCGTACAACACGTGGGTCCCTTAATGTGCACCTAATATACATATATGGGCCTCAAACATTTTTCGACTCAATAGAAAACTGACGGCCACTTGACCGGGATTCGATTCGGTGACGTGCGGGCCAGCAGTCGACCACCATAACCACTGAGGCGGGCAACCGAACCCGTGCTGAACCGGTTACCCTACACAAAATAATAGGTCGAACAGACAAAATCTACGTGCACGCTTTGCAAGACACAGACCGTGACCCAGGACCACATCATCTGGAGAGGCAGCAAGGACTTCCCAATCAGATCTCCGAGGACAGTCACCGTCGAGCGACGCCTGGGAGACAACCCTCACGACCACAAGCCTCTACGCCGAGCTCCGAGGCCGTCAAACGCGCTGACAAGGTGGCAACCAGGCACGACCTGCCAGCAATCTCCGCTTAGGCATAATACTAATATCTGGGGTTTTACGTCCCAAATCTTCTCCTTAAAGACAACCAATGGCTTTCCTAATAAAACTGTTTACTACTGCTACTACAGACATAATAAAGCGCGAAAGAAACAGAAGGCGCCAATCAACGTGAACACAAAACACGCGCTAGCAGCTGCCAAGCGTCCGTGAAGTTCAGCTAGAATATCGTTACAATTACGGCGGATGAATGTTGGCCACTGAGTAACTATGAAACACACTGCTGCACAGTCAATAGGTTTTAGGGGCAAAACACTTGATGGTCTCACCTAGTCGGCGTGTCATGTCGTCGTCACGGACCATCATAAAAGGGCAGGCGCCACAAAAACTGGGCAAATACCACTCACGAGTCACCAACAGTCAATACTATGCATACTGTGAATTAAAGGTTCGTAGTTACTTGCTGAAACATTATGTTTGACCTTAGCAACGGTGTCAAATGCCTTGACAAAATTCATCAAGGCTCTTAAGTTTCTCACCTAAAACTAGTGACACAAACACGCATTTATACGGTAAGGTACTCTATTTGTAACAGCATGTTTGAAGGTTTCTTACAAAGTAATGATGACGGCCTAATGGCGCATTCCTTGACGCTGCAGCTTTGCAATACGGGACGGCTTTATGCTCTCCAATAGTAGAGTACCTGGTACTCTAATGCGTTAACAACTATGTCTACACACAGCTAGTTGCTCTCCCATAGTGGAACACGTATAACATAGAGAAACATGTGTATAGTGCTCAAAAGCGTCCACAATTTATGCGGAACACAAATTTGGGCGGTGTGTCAGGGACAGCATATGGCAGCTCTCTCATAGCACAGTACGGATTACTGTTATTCATCTACTATTTGTTCTAAACACCATATCAAATGGAATGGACATGACTCATGATGTTATACTGAGTGGTTGATGACGTGATCTGTCATTTTTGTAATAAACGTTTCTAAACAAAGAGTGTAGATTTGGCTGTGGGAAATATTGGTGAGCACTTCATGCCTCGCTCCTCATTAGGTTTTGCGTTATTCGAGCTGAATTGTCTTTCCTTGCAAGCCCCTTTTTGATAGAAGTGGATTGCCGACGCGCGTTTCTTGCAGTATACCAAATTTGCCTCGCTCAATGAGAGTCCCTTGCAGGCCAAGCTTTTATTCAAAAATAGGGCGCTGGTATCCTGTTTTATGGGTGAAGTCAGAAGATTTTATGACTCTATACGTGCAAAACACAGTGCGCCACGCAATTTTCGCATACTTAATTCATAGTTTCTGCGGGCGTTTACCCCATAGTCGTGCGTTCGAGGGAGTTGGCTGCTGTACCATGACTGCCACCCAGCGTCTAAGAAGGATGGAACATGCAGCTTTGATTGTAAACATGCACGTTGACATAAGGTCTCCCCATAAGGCTCTAGCGGACGACGCGTGCATGCGACCAAGGAGTACATCCGCTAAATGTAGGCAAAAGTGAAAGATTGCGCTGGCCATCTGTCGAAGCACTCATTCTGTGTGAAGCACGCGTGATTGTTCGTCGACCGTATTAGTGCTGGGGGCCATGCATTCTATTGTTGCTGTTGCAGTCCAGTCTCGGAAACCGCGACACGTGGCATTCCTTTGCATGCGTGCTCTTTAGAGAGACGCTGTGTACTATGGCCGCTGTACACATCGCAAAATGCATCCCCTGCATGTGTTTCCAAAAAGCGGGAGGAAGTAGGCGCTCTTGGCAGCTTGCATTCGTATTAACCTTAACGGTGACGTTGATTGATTGATTTGTGGGGTTTAACGTCCCAAAACCACCATATGATTATGAGAGACGCCGTAGTGGAGGGCTCCGGAAATTTTGACCACCTGGGGTTCTTTAACGTGCACCCAAATCTGAGTACACGGGCCTACAACATTTCCGCCTCCATCGGAAATGCAGCCGCCACAGCCGGGATTCGAACCCGCGACCTGCGGGTCAGCAGCCGAGTACCTTAGCCATAACGGTGACGTGGCGTGCACAGAACTATGGAGACGGGCAGGGATGAAGAAAAAAAATTGGCAGATCCAACGTACAATGGGAATCGAGCATATGTGAAGCACGAATGAGAAATGTTTATAAGTCATTTCAAACTCAGCACAACGTTACGAGGTGGAGGTTAATGATGCCGTACATGACTTTCTTGTCATGACTTTCATGTTTGGAAGTGTCGTTTACCTTCATCATCTATTCACGTCACGTGATACCAAATTTAGTATATGTGGAGCTAGCGAAACGGCCGCGAGCACACTATGAGCGTAACTTGATCTCATGTTCCTACATGACACGCGTGTCAGGATTAGCACGTTTGCACCAGTCATATATTTCGTCATCCATTGACGTCACGTAACACCAAATTAGGTATATGTGAAACTAGCAACATGGTTGCGAGCGCATCATAAAGGGGCCATTAAACTCTAATGTAGCGTTGACGCGCGCGCACGCTGGGCACAGCGACGCTATAGTATACGTTAGCAAAACGCGAGCCCTCTATAGTCTGACGCCAGACGCGAGGAACGTATGTCGGCGTGGCCCGATGGCAACCGGTGCGAAATGCGACATGCAGCATTTCACGCCGATGCGTTACCCAGACAACACTAAGACTCCCTCTTATCGTGACGGAGGGACGCCTGACGCGATGAAATGCGCATGCGTCAAAGCAACGCAGCGCGGCGCGCGCCTACGAGTATATGGCAGGACCGGCGCCTGGCGTGGCAACGCTGGCGAGCACGCTCACCGCTTCACGTCAAAATGTATTGGTGCCTTCACTGTGACATGTAGTCATGTTATCACATGACACGCATCTCATGATTATCATGTTTGCACCAGTCACACACCTTCGTCATCCATTGACGTCACGTAACGCCAAATTTGGCACAAGTGAAGCTAGCAAAACGGCCGCGAGCGCATCATCAGTGTGGCATTAGTCATGTTGTTACATGACACCCATGTCGTGATTATCATGTTACGGTGTGTTATTTACTTATGTCCTCTGTTCGCGTCACATCATACCGAGTTTAATACATGTGAAGCTAGCGAAACGGCCACGAGCGCATCATGAGCGTAGCATGTAGTCATATTGTTAAATGACACGCATCTCATGTTTATTATGTTTGCACCAGCTTCTTCATCCATTCATGTCCCGTAATACCCTATTTGGTATAAGTGAAGCAAGTGAAACGGCCGCCAGAGTATCATGAGCGTGGTATGTAGTCATGTTGTTACATAACACGCATCTGGTAATTATCAAGTTTGCACCAGTCACATACCTTCGTCATCCATTCACGTACCGTAATATCAAATTTGGTATATGTAACGCTAGCGAAACAGCCGCAACGCATCATGAGCGTGGCATGTAGTCATGTTGTTACGTGAGACGCATGTCCTAATTTTCATGTTAGGGTCTGTCGCTTGTGTTCGCCGTGCAATCATGCCATACCAGACCAGTTTGCAACATGCCATGTGAACGAAACTACCGCAAAAAGCAGCAGGACCATGAAATGTAAATCATGACATTCACGTCATACATGTCATGATTTTCATGTTATGACTAGTTAAATATGTTACAGTCATGTTATGCCTTATCAAGTTTAGTATCGATACCATTATCGAAACGGCCAGGAGAGCTAAAAGTCCTAGGCGGCTAGATAGATAGATAGATAGATAGATAGATAGATAGATAGATAGATAGATAGATACGCTCAAAGTCGCTAAGAAATGCTTGGCATTTAAAACAAATTTATTTGATGTTCTTCGCAAGAAAATTGGTCAATGGCATTCTGGAGGCGCTGCGTTTAGAGTGCCTCGAGCGTGCAGTGGAGGCGAACGAGCGCATCGAGGATGGATGGATAGATGGATGCTATGAGCGTCCCCTTTATAACGGGGTGGTGACAAGTATGCCACCAGGCTCGACAACAAAAAAAAAAAAACCTTTTTTCTTTTTTTTTGATGTTGGCCTAATGCCTCTACTTCGATAAATTCTATCTTAATGGAAAAAAAGATAAATTTTCAGCTTAAGTTCTCTGCCATTTACGGCACACTGTCCATATTTTATTTTTCCAATATTTATTTTTGTCCTTTCTCTCTAATTTTCTGCCACCAATACTCTAACCGTCTCTTACTTATTTCAATCGCGGGTGTGTTCAGCTTTCCATTGTTGTCCCTAAAACCCAAGGCTTCCTGTAGGCTCGTGCCCAAACGTACACCTGGGTGGATATCTCCACATTCAATCAGAACATGCTCCGCCGTTTCCTTATCTTTCCCGCAGCATGTGCATTGTTCTTCTTCTTTACTGAATCTTGCTTTATAACTACGCGTTCTAAGGCAACCCGATCTCGCTTCAAACAGTAAAGCGCTTCCCCTTGAATTATCGTAAAATGCCTCCCTCCTTATTTCATTTTTGCCCTTTCGGTAGTTACTCAAAGCCGGTTTTTTCTCCATAGCTGCCATCCAGTAAATCCTCTCCGCCTCCCTGACTTTTCCCTTAACGCTCTTTGTTGACATATGGCTTACAATACCAGCCGTATATTTACTAGTGAGTCTTCTAGTTCTTTTTCTCCACTGTTTGTCCACGCTCTTCCTATACAAATAACGGAACACCTTCTCTGCCCATCTACTCTCCTTCATATTTCTTAGCCTTTCTTCGAACCTTATTTTGCTCTGCGCTTCCCTCGCCTCAAAACCTGCCCACCCCATATCGCCCTTTACAGCCTCGTTTGTCGTCTTCCCGTGAGCACCCAACGCGAGGCGTCCCACAGTCCTTTGATTTACATCCATTCCCGATTGCACCTCTGCCCTCATGCACACCACTGAGTTCCCAAAAGTAAGCCCTGGAACCATTACACCCTTCCACAGACCTCGAAGCACCTCATACCTATTGTATCCCCACAACGCTCTGTGCTTCATTATTGCCGCATTCCTCTTTCCTTTTGCTGCCGAGGCTTTTTCCTGTACCTCCATGTATCTATCTCTCTCATTTACCCATACTCCAAGGTACTTGTATTCACTTACCCTCGGTATTTCTTGGCCTTGTATGGACATCGTCTGATCACAGGGATCATTGAATACCATCAATCCACACTTCGTTACACTGAATCCTAGTCCAAGAGCTTCACCTTCCCTTCCGCATATATTCGCCAGCTGCTGTATATCATCTCGACTGTCCGCAAATAAGACGATATCGTCCGCATAAAATAAACCTGGAAGCTTCTGCTCAATCATCATGCCGCCCTGTTTGTGTGACAGATTAAAACCAATGTTGCTACCTTCTAGCGCTTTTTCCATACTCACCATGTACAGCATGAATAACAGCGGGGACAAAGGACATCCCTGTCTCAGACCCTTGCTAACCTCAACGTTCTCTTTGCTACGCATTCCTTCCCACTCTATGCAAACTGTATTTTCTCGGTATATCTCCCTCAAAAGCTGTATACAGTCGTCGCCCATGCCCATTCCTTTCAATATATCCCACAAAATTTCCTGATTAACGTTGTCGTATGCCCCAGTGATGTCTAGAAAAGCCACGTACAAGGGCCTATTCTCTATTTTAGATATTTCTATACACTGAGTGAGAACAAACAGGTTATCGTCTAACCGCCTGTCGACTCGAAATCCGTTCTGAAGTTCTCCCAAAATATCGTTATGTTCGGCCCATGTTTCTATTTTCATTTTTACTGCTTGCATCGCCAACCTGTATAATACCGATGTAATGGTTAGTGCTCTATACGAGCGAATCTTGTCCTTTTCTCCCTTGCCTTTATAGATTAAGTTCATTCTACCTTGTCGCCAACTGTCCGGTATTTGTCCGTCCTTTAAGCTTTTTTCTACTGCTTTTAACAATGCTTCTTTAGTGTTATGTCCTAGTTCGTTAATGAGGCTAACGGGAATCCCATCTAAACCCGCGGCAGTGCGCTTTGGAATTTTTCCTTCGGCCTTTTTCCAGTTGAAATTATCAAGTACTAGCTCTTCCTCTGTTGCTTTCTCCGCCACACTTTTACTCACCGGGGAGATCCCCTGGACGCTCTTTTTAAACGAATCGGCTGTTACCTTTTGGATGTAACCTAGCGCTTCGTACCCTTCCAATTGATTTCCTCCTTCATCTAGAATATGTTGTTGCGTTGTGACAGACTTCCTACCTAGCGCCTTTATGTGGCTCCAAAAAATCCTAGGCGCGGCCTCCTTTTTTTCGTGTATCTCTGTCATCCAGCGTTCACTTTCACCTTTAATTTTTGCCTCTACCAATTTCTGTACAAGAGATTTTTTCTCTAAATATATTTCCCATATAGGCACGTTACACACGAGCGCCATCTGGCAGTTAGCTTCGAAAACGAAGGAAGGCTTGCGCGCCTGTGGAGAAATATGCGCGCCCTTCTCGGAGGCGATAAGGTGTAGAACACAAAGCGAAGGGCAGGTGCCACAGCGTGTCGTTTTGACAAAGCGTTTGTAACACTTGCCTTTTTGAGCACCGCGTTACACTGTCAGCGCAGCGTGTTTAACGCTACGGTCTTTAGAATGATTTGTGTGTGCCTTCTCTAGTATAAAGGCACACATACAAAACATCGAGGTGTTGTTATGGTACCTCAGATATACACAATGATTGCTTTTTAATTGAAAATCGCACAAGTATGAACGCTGGACCTTGAGCAATATTGGTGGGCGCTGCGGATGGGGTCGGACGTTTGGGATATTGGTAAGGGTGGACAAACAGACAATTGCACAGACAGACAGACAAACAGACAGACAGAGCAAGATTTTTCCGCCTAAAGTCCCCAAGAAAGACTATCGTCTTTAAAAATGCGAGCATCGTGAAATGAAAGCCGTGGAAATAGCGAAGTGCTCTTGTGCCAAGTCCCACTGCCGCTTGCGAAAAGCAGCTTCTTCGTTGGGGGTGCGAGAAGTTTTGCCCACCTCTTATAAGGGCGCGGCGCACATGAATTCCTGCTCTCGTAGCCAGAAGCGGTTGCCTCGCCCCCGCTGCACCTTTCCGGCTCGCGTCTAGCACGGCCTACCAATGGTCGCCTACTTACCGAACGCGTTGTATGGGCCCGTCGCACGCCCTAGATATCGTGTCACATGCGACTAAGATAATATACAAATGATACAGAAAATTGCACGCATGCATTATCACTAGAGAATTCTAACTATATGGATGAACCACAATGAAAACGAATAAAAAAGGACGTAGCACTGAAACAAAAAGAAGAAAAGAAAGAAGAAATAAATAAATAAATAAATAAATAAAGAAACAAAGAAATATTGACATTATAGATTGCACACTCGATTGTATGTGCCTTGAACCGGATCTTCTTGTTAAGACGTAACGCGGAACAGAAACAACGAAAGAGGAATGTAAAGTTAAAGAAGTAATCCAATTCGAAGACGCCTCTTTCATCAAGGAGTTGACGTAACACACGGACGTCAACGTGGACAAAACAGTACTTCCGTCTCTGTCATTCGTACATCGAAAACAGGGCGCGATTGTGTTGAAACGAAATTGTAGCTAGTGGGAATTATGTTAACACGGGGTTCGGCGCCGGAAAGAAGGAATCGCACGATGATTGATATATGGGGTTTAACGTCCCAAAACCACATATGATTATGAGAGACGCCGTAGTGGAGGGCTCCGGAAATTTAGACCACCTGGGGTTCTTTAACGTGCACCCAAATCTGAGCACACGGGCCTACAACATTTCCGCCTCCATCGGAAATGCAGCCGCCGCAGCCGGGATTCGAACCCGCGCCCTGCGGATCAGCAGCCGAGTACCTTAGCCACTAGACCACCGCGGCGGGGCAACCTCGCCTGGTGGCAAAGCGATTCAGGCCAGACGGAGCCAAGCGGAGCTGAAAGAACAAACATTAGGCAAATTTGTGTGCCACCCATCATTCCCATGCTGGATGAAGCGTAGAGCATTGCAGCTGTCATAGACCCTATAGCACCAATCTTTCCTCTATTGTATTTATAGGAAACTCTATGGTTCCGACCACGTCCGTAGAGTGAAGGTTCATGAAGCGGTGCTCGTGAGCAGGCTGTGTCGCCCGGGCAGCAACTGCGAACTTCGATTTATTGGGAGAAGTGACGGGCAGTATCTCGCGAGACGTCACTAGATTGCTCAAAGCAACGTTACTAGAATAAAAGAGTTTATTCTAGTAACGTTGGCTTCAACAACAATCCTAACTGCTTATTGCGCGTAGAGGCAAAATACAGCACGAAATCTACGTCGGTGCTAGATATCTCTTTCGGGAACGTTTTGTGGTGTCACGCGAAATAGGATCCCAAAGGCGTTATTTGTTAGCTGAACTTCGTGTAGCATTCCAATTCGTTGCTGTCGCAATCGTTTCTTCGCTCTTGCGGCGAAACTTACTTTTCTATGACGCTCGACCAGCATTTCTATGTCAGGCTAGCGGTGTCACAAAAACAAACAAAAAAAAACAAAAACAAAAAACGACGAGATCGCAGAGGAGAGCAAAGGAGCGTACCATTTGCAACTGCGGGCTGCACGTATTCGTATCAATTTTTCCAGTGAGTTCGTTTCAGCCCAATAGATTGCAGAATATTTTTTTTTAGAAAAGAAGCTTGCGTGACCAAACTGTCAGCGAAGGCATCGTAAAGGACCGGCGGCTATGGGTAATTTGTAGGGATGGACCTGAGAAATATTAAAGCGAGAGGATAATTAGCACAGGAAATGTTTAAAGGTCGCGTGGAAACAGACACGAATCCCTATCGGCTGCTCAATGTCGCGAGATGCGCACGCGTGTAATGACTATATATAGATGGATATGCGGGTGTTACCGTTCCTCTCTGACCTTTTGTAAAAAGCGTCAACGTGACGTGGTTTGGTTGGGTCATAGCAATATATTTTCGGGCCCACCACTGCTACAGTATGTGGGCGACATGGAGATTGCCTGAGTACATCTTGTCGTCGTCAATCTTCTGTCGGTTGGTTGTCGAGGACAGCCACGGTAAGATTTTACAGCGAAGTTGCGACAGAGTAAGAGAAAGAGTTATGCATAGCAACCAACATAAAAAAGAAAGAAAAAATAAAGAAATAAAGAAAGTAAGAAAAAAGGAAGAAGGAAAGAAAGAAAGAAAGAAAGAAAGAAAGAAAGTGAAGCAGCTCTAAAGACATTACGCCACAAAGAATGGTTAAACAGTGCAACTCGTGGCATCACATTGCTATTTAATTGCTAGGCTTTGTCCCGTAGCAGTTTTACCTCCATCTGCACTGTTTAAACCACCAGTTCAGTTACGAAGAACGTCTATATTTTTTATATGAACTAGACTTGAGTGGTGGCACTTGCAAAATTTCTGTGTCACATACCCACCAGCAGCTGCATTACGCTGAGAGCTCCACTCTCAAGAAAAAAAAAAGATGGTGTGTTCTCAGAAAGGGAGTGGAATATTAAGGTGTGGTTGCACAATCGAGCAGGAACACAAGAAAATTATTGCGTATAGAGTAAACAAAGCTGGTAATTGAAATGTTGCTCAAGGAAACTTCGTGAGTACTTTGCGAGTGTATCCATGACGTTATTGCCAAAAGCGCTTTCATATCTGCATTGCCAAGCATGCCAGAACGTAAAGGGAATTATATCTGATGAGGGTTGGATATGCCGCCCAGTATGTGTCTGCATTAGCCGACCAACCATGGAGGAGTTCAAATGATATTCAAAATGAAGATAGCTCACCTACTGGATGGCGGCAAAGTTGAGCCGGGAATAACGTTTACGAAAGCGTAAATGTCGAATGCCGTCAGCCGAGGTAAAAAAAAGGGGTGGGGGGTTAATTCGAGAGGAAGTAGTAAAAGTAACACTAGTATATTGACATTGAAATCAGACATGAAAACCTAATCCCTGTGGTTGAGCAAGAAAAGGTTGCACGCACAGTCTGTCCACAAGTGGCCCGTGCTGACGTAACAAGCATGATGCAATTGCAAAGATGACATACTACAAGATGTCCTACCTTGCTGTACAGTTAAGGTGTGATTGAGCCGTACGTCAAATAAAAATCGCTGGCTGTTCTAGCTTCACGTAGTTTGAACTCGTACGTCCACATGCGAACTGTTCTATGACTCACTAGCACATTAGGTTAAGAGCGAATCATTACTACGTAAACGGCACTGTCGCAAACCATCAAGGTCGAGCCCTCGGACAATCCGCGAGGAGCGAAACTGCTGTACTGCTACGAATATTTCAACGTCGCAGACTAACTCCGTGTCGTCTATGTTCCGGATAAGTAACGGTACAATAAACAACCCAACATCTAAAAAAGAGACTAAAGTAAATGCTTATGCGCTCATGTAGTGCCCGGTATTGTAGCAAGCATTCTGTAGACGGGTTGTGCAGGCGGCGGTATATACAGGCGTTAACGCCCACTTTGGCACTCGCACTATATGCCGCAACACGTGTTAACGAGGTCGTATACCGACAAGACGCGCATAGCGAGCATAGCGTTTTGGGCGAAGCCGTTCCCGAGAGCCCCATCCCTAATTAGGGCCCGACTACGACGCTCGTAGCGTTGGCGCGTACGAAGCTCCGGCGAGATAGATGCGCTGCGAGTATGCGACGGCGGGGCGAGTAGCCGAAGTCCGAAGGACAGTGTCGTACACTGTCGACGTCAGGGGCTTGACCGAGTGAACTTTATCGCGTTTGCCCAGTCCCTCGGGCAAGCGAGGTGCTAAAGCTTTGCTGAATATTGACCGCCATAGTTGGTGGAGAAGAATTCGAGAAACTGTGCGAGAGCCATCAAAGATAATCCACAGAAGGAAGCTTTACCACTTGGTTAAATAAGCTTCAGGTGCTGGGTCACTGTTCGAAAAGCTCGAATACCTCATATGCATTGCAATGTGAAATAGCATAATATAGGAGTTTTTTCTATGTCACAAGAGTGGAAGCTTGGGCTAGTTGGTGCGTATTCATATTTGCAAGGTGTTTCAGCGCGCGAACAAAGGAAAAAAGGACAGGGTAGACAGAAAGAGCGCTGACTTCCAACTAACTTTATTTCGCAAAGTGGCAAGAATTTATACGTCTAAAAAGGAAGATTACAGAGCATGATTGTAAAAAAACAAGTGCAATTTTTTCTATGTGTCCGTCTACATCAAACCATGAAGAAAAAGAAATAGTAGGAGAGCGCACAGGCAGCACCGCTGGTTTGGGAAGAGTCTGGCAGAAGACATATTTTTCCTTATACGATTAGTGGGAATGTTGGACCAACTGACATGTTGTCCTGGAAACTTGACTCCCGCAGCTCTGAACTTCCGGAAAGTTAAAAAAACAACAGCTTGAACACCGGGCCCTTTTCACATAGCACGTTCCACTCGTGACACAAGATATGCACATTTGTGTGAGCTTGAATACTGTGTATTGGGTCTGTGAGCGCAGCAAGAAACATGTGCATTCTGCCATGCAGTGCCGACATGACCTGCATACACAGCTCTGCTATGGAAGAGCCACTTTCCTTAGCGGTGTCATCGCCGTCACCGTAATAGATGTAGCGTGCGGAAACGAAATAATTCGCGCAGGAATACAAGCTCCATCTACGTAGCATTCCCTTCATTTTCATGAAAAGTTGTCAGCGAGTCAAGTAGCGACACGAGGCGGGACTTCCTCACGCGTGCAAACATGAAACATGACAGCACGTAAAGGCAAATTAATAAATATATCTCACTGGTGTGCACTGCGAACTGTCTGATTGAGCTACATGTAAAAAATGAAAGCAGTGGTCTTTATATCTCACGCAGAATAAACGGACGCCATTGCGGGACTACGTAAATTAGCGATTTCTTAAGCGTGAATTGTATTTGTGGCTTTCGCTTTATTACCCAGTTAGCGAATATAGCTCAGACTGACATCTCTGCTCTCTTCCGATAAAGCCTGTCGCTTGAAAAATTTACAAAATGTTTAACGATTTCGAGTACTTGGTACTCAACTATGGGAGAGCAGTGAGCCATCCCTCGGTGCACCTCGGCATAAACGAAGCGTTTCCCTCGCACGCCCAACGAGTTTGATTGTCTACTTTTAGGGCGAAGCTTCTTAAAGCGGCATCCGTTTATCCCTCGCCGTAGTGCGTAACCAGTATTACGTTTTGACCTCCAAGGTGGTGCCGGTGGGAGATTTCTTCTGTGCGTTGTTGAACAATAAAAAATTCGCAGCGTGCGCGTTAACTAAAAGCCGAATTCTCCTGTCTCTCGTTCCCCCTTAGCAGCCATTGGCATGCACATTGAGCACTATCTTACAAGAAAGGGTTGCTACGTTATACTCGCTGGGCGTAACCTCCTTGGCTTTAGAAAGGTTTAGCGAGCGTTGGACCGCAGTGCCATGAATACAGTGAATTAGTATATACCATGAACTCGAGGTGGTTAAAGGTGGGAAGTAGACACGAAGCCTAAGCCGTAAGAAAGTGTGCGTGTGCCACCTCTCGTTTAGTCTTTGGAATGTCCGCTGGATGGCAATGCTTCTATATGCGGAATATATGATAAAAAGATGCGATATAGTGGTACTTGGAGTGTTGAATAGATGGACGAACGGACACACATACAGATGCATGGACGGACGCACGGATGGCTGTCCGGACGGATGAACGCATGGACGGGCGCAGGGGCGGATTCATGGACAAACGCAGGGGCGGACGCACAGATGGACGTGTGGACGCATGAACAGACGCACGCACGAACGGATGGACGCATGGACAGACGGAAGCAAGAACGAATGGACGGAGGGATGCTTCGCCCCATTCTCCATCATTCACTCCGTGGATATGCTGCCATTTTTCTTGTTTCGCAGAGCCATGTACAGATTTCGCACTGTATAACAAACAAACAAACAAACAAACAAACAAACAAACAAACAAACAAACAAACAAACAAACAAACATACATACATACATACATACAAACAAACAAACAAAAAAAGAGCTATTCCATTCTTAAAAGACGAAGGACAGAGAACTAACGCATGGATTCCTGCTGAGCACCCCGCCCCGTCTCCTTAAACATTGCTATATTTTGTCTGTATGTAAGCACACATACAAACACACACATGAGCATACGTAAGGGACACTCTATACACCCTTTGCGACACCTGTATGCACCGCTAATGCATGTATACACATGTGTAGGATCCCTCACTACCACCAATTCATGTGCGCGACTCCAAATGTCGTAGCAGAAGCAAAGAGAGTTCTGGCTATTCCAACAACAAAACGCTTCTCTTTTATTTGGGCACTGAACATAAAAAAAGAAGAACGAGATAGAAACAGACAGAAAACTGCCGTGTACGGGTAACGATAAAAGCGTTTGGCTCCCATGACTCGGCAAAACACAGACATAAAAGGTAAACCCGATAATGTTGTCAGTGACAGTTTGGCCCAGAAAGGAACGGCAACCATGGCACGGCACAACGGCCACCAACCGTGTGACTCAGAGCGGGTGAAAGAAAGCGGCCTCGCGAAACTGAGAGAGGAATGGAGGGAGCGCAAAACAAGCCGCTGACAAATGACCGTCAGGCCCCGACGGTTCTGCGAGCCGATAGCGAAGGTCCGGGCCGAGGCGGCATACTCTATACCACGCTCGCGACCTTACAGAGGGAGCCGGATGTAACGGCCGATATATATTATAAATGGCGGGCAAGAGTGCCCGTGTGTACGTGATGTCCAGCTTCACTGGGTGCACACAATATTCATGCTTCCACTCCATAGTGCCCCCTTTTTTTTAGAACGTCGTGCTGTGTAACACAGCATCCTTCACTGCTGCCACTGTCCTTCTCAACGTCCCCTTCCTGAATTCCTGTTTAGGTTCGCCACCAGAGGCCCGCGGAGGCGTTTGAATTAAACGCCCTTTCATGTTCTCCACCGCAGTATAGAAGCGCTCGGATTTGACACACGGCTTTGAAAATCAGGGTCGTATGCTGCGACCAGCGACAGTGATGTGGTCTTTTGTTGTTTCTTTTATATGTTTTGACGCCACGAATAACTACCATATATATTTTTTATAGCAAGACTGTCCTTACGGCATAATAATTTGTGTGTGTATATGTGTCGTGGATGTGTGTTGTAAGGCCAGTGTTGCGCATGACGTGGAAACAGTGTCTGGTGGAACCTGTTGTAACCGGTGGTCAACTGATTGTGTCAATGTAGCCAAGACCGACTTGCAGATTGCAAGAGGTGACAGGAGCGTTCAAATTTTAACCCTTGAAATGTCTACATGAAGTGATATGCAAGAGCTTGCATCTCTGGAACCGAGCCGCAGGGGCATGTATCACCTAGTGGCAAATGCGACCAGTTCCCCGTTGAAATGACAGCCACCGTGAGGGCCACACCAGACTGAAGCCCTTTAAGCGTGATTTTTAGCGTTCTAGTATTCGCACAATGATGTCTCCTCCCCCTCTCTCTTGCCCTCTCTTCCTTATCACAACTCTTTCGAAAGCACTTCGCGATACACAAAACGCATCTTCTTTGGCAGTGAAAGATGTTTCCAGTAATCTCGCACAAGTCATGCGCAGGACGGAGTTTGCATTTATTAGCTAGGTGTTGAACATAGCGGTAAATATTTCTTGGGGGTCAAGCCTTTAGAGATGCCAACTGCTACAACTTGTATACAACTCTACCATACAGTTTTCACATACGTAATTATTAAAAAGAAGGTCATGCGGAGACGTGTATTTGGAGCTATATTTGCAGCGAGGAAAAGCTGAAATAGCATAGGCAAGTTAAAGCAATGCCATTGCTGGCACGTAATTTTACAAACGGCAAAGCCCTCACAACTTGTCGCACGCGTGTGCGTTTGTTGGTTGTGTCAGACTCGGGCTGCTCGCCTAATGACTCATACATCGTTCGCCGTGGTATGGCGGTCATTTGACCGGAAGGTTGCGGGTTCGACCGCTGCCGTTGCATTTTGATAGAGGCTAATTGTTATAGAGGTCCGTATGTACTGTGTGACGTCAGTGCACGTTAAAGAACACCAGGTGATCGAAATTTCCGAAGCCCCCCCCTCGCTCTCCCATCCATCTCGGCGTCTCGCATAATCATATCAACGTTTCGGAACGTGAAATTTCAGATATTATTGTTATTGACTCATACGTTAGTGCAAACGATGACACGACTGTTGGTTTGATTGAACTTTCTTGATACTACATTACGCGACGCACAGTATAGAGCAAAGCTAAGAGACGTCAGTACATTGTTGAGTTCACTTTGCGTCGTATTCTCGCGGAACAAGTCGGTGTATAGCTTGTTAGAACAGTGTTGCCTCGTGAAATCTGCCAGATAAGCATAAGTTGTGTCACAAAGCAAGAAAAGTACGCGCACCACCAAAAGCTTTTTATGCAAACAATGCTTCAAGCGGACTGCCGCAAACTTTCACCGGTAAGCGAATTACACAAACGACGGGCGCGCGATGTTCCAGATGAACTTTTACAACAGTGCTCTTCGCGGCCTCTCTTGTGAATGCAGCGCGCTAACTGGTTGTCGCCTCATTTTCTGGACGTCACAAAAATCAAATTGGTAACTTGAAAATGACATCCGTGCCTCCCGGGACAGAAAGAGTTCTTCAGCTAATTGTTTCTGCGTCACCACACTTCGCATCGTTCATCGTCCTTCGCATATTATTTCGTTATCGCGTTGTCACGGGAACATGGGTTCAGTAGTGTTGCATAATTACATAGCCTCGCGTAAACTTTCACTGCCCAATATTTCTTTGTCCAGTCGTGAACCAGTCCACGTGCGACAATCATAATTTCTACAGGTATAGCACATACCCGCCAATCACGCAGGTTTGGACAGGCACAGGTTCGGGCAGGTGAGGACAGACGCTCACGTCTATAGCAGCACTTATTCGAGTGCCACCGAGGTGCTTGTCCTATGGGGATTCCGTCAAGGTGCCAGGTTAGCGTAGTTAGGCAACGTTAATGGTCGCTAGCATCATGAAGTTCAAACAGCGCCAATTCAGCATGAAGACACAAGAAGAGACACAGACTCTTCCGTGTCTCTTCTTGTGTGCCCGTGTTGAATTCGCGCTGTTCGTACACTTCATAATGCTAAACCAAATAGCCCAACGCTTCAACTTATTAGGCCGCTAACATCACTGCTACTTTCTTGTCGCTCATGCTACGTTTGTGGTCAATAACTTCACAGAAATTTTTTCGCTCGCTCGCACGCGCGCTCCCTCCCTCCCTCCCTCCCTCCCTCCCTCCCTCCCTCCCTCCCTCACTCACTCACTCACTCACTCACTCACTCACTCACTCACTCACTCACTCACCCATTGCATGATTACAAGGCAGGCCGCATGGTGGGAGTCTTCTGATTGATTTCACCCACATTAGGTTGGTTATCAAACGCGTGCCTGAATCTGTATGGTACCACGCGGGCGCTACTGCACGGGATGAATGGATGGATTGATATGGCTGTACCTTTTAGATCGGGCGGTTCTCCCCATTCGGGCACTTCTCCCCATTCAGAACGCGCCCCTGCGGAAAGTAGCCGAACTCGCATCCTCGCGAGCTCATCAGCGGGGGCAGCTTAGTCTCTAAACCACAACGTTGGGTCTCGAAGAAAAAAAAATCAAGAGTAGTGGAATATGATTTTCCGTGTCATGCAGTGTTATAGACAAGCTAAGCTGAAGATTTAGCGTGCTCAGTGCACACGTGCTCATGTTCCTGACGAAACCCGACAAGATGCGGGATCCTCAAACATTTCCGTCCGTAAGGCGGTTATTCGACGCTTTCAACACCAGAATTCGCTGGAGTTTGTTGTTCCGAAAAAAGCCTATCGTAAGAAGTATTAGCGGATGTGACCCCAGGTTTTTTTAATACAACTATTATTCATTGCAACACGGTCACAAGGATTACAACAACGGAACAAGCACATCTTTCGCGGTCGCACTGGAAACAAATAAAGAAACAAAGGAGTAAGCTGCTGATAACTTTGATCTCGATTTTCTGCTCCTTTCGTCAGCTACATACCCGCCGAAAGATGTGGCGTTTTTCTCAGCTTTCACCGCAGACGAATCCATTAGAGCGGGCTGGGCTGTAGCGGCGAGTACCGTTTAAATCCGCGTGCGCGAGTCTTCTTCTTCTTCAAAAAAAAAAGAAAAGAATAGAAAAAAACGTTTTTGGCATACATTGTGGGGAAAGCCTCTTTTGAGAATGCTACGCCATCAAAGACGGAGAACAAAGCCCATTAGAAGCTTCGTGAAAGTCGCATTCCGGTTCAGACTGGCGAAAGTTTCGGCGACGAGGAATTCAGGATGGGGCAGTGGGTATATGCTGTGTGTGTGTGTGTGTGTGTGTGTGTGTGTGTGTGTGTTGGTGTCTGTGTGTGCGTGTCTGTGAATAAAACGAGATATACATGTGGTCCTCAGTGTATTGTTGGTCTTTTGGCTCTCGCGCACGAATGCTTTCAGGCAGCGCGTCAAGTTTGCAAAGCAGAATGGGCGACCCCTACTCGTTCGGTATGTTTAGGGCGCATGTAGGTGAAGCCGTCATGATTATGCCCCTTGGTCAGTGACGCAACGGGTAAAAAAAATTAAGATAGAAGCGCCAAGACGTCACAGACTTTTCGGGTAACTACAAGACCTATACGACAAAACTCAAAGAGGATCGCATACGATACAACACTCGCCGTCACACAACGACTTTGACTCCATAATTCATTGGGCATGGCCGTAAATTCTGAAGCCTGGCTCGAGCAAATTCTCTGTTGTGGAACCACAAACACGTTCGACCAGACTACAGACGTCGGTCATCTTTATTTACGTTCAAATGATGTGTTGTGAAAATTCGCGCATGCTGATTGCACGAAAATGAGGCGAAATAAATTTCAGAAGCTAGTTCTTGAGCGTGTGTATTTGAAAGGACCTTGCGTATCACGCACCACTATTCATCTATTACTGTAATGGCCAACATTGCTCTTTGCGACGACTCTGCACACAAGCGAGGACACAATACAGCACAATGCCTCGCCGTCATTCTGTACCGCTTCATTGACCGCAGGATGACGTCGCCAGCCGCAGCTGATCTCGGAGGCAATGGCTTTATGCTTTGGCCTTCTTGGCCTCCTTCGAGAGGTGGCGCCACGCTGAGTATAGAGCATGCTTCGCAACCTAGTGTAGAAGTTGCTGACGCGTTTCTCTTGCGTAGGGAGCATATAGATTGACTTCACGTGTCACCTAACATTGTGTGATATTGTCTGCAACGAACGTGCTTTGACCTGGCCTAATAAAGCTTCCATATCTACTCTCGATTACAGAAGAGCCATTCATTTTTGAAATCCGAGGCTGTTATTTGTGGAGGTTTTCATGTCCGAGGACCATCGTAGGTCGTAGGCGGGTTTTTCCACATGAAGCGAGTGAATCTCTCTACGCATGAGTGCCCCTCCTCCCACAGCTCACCACTACACGCACTATTGCTCCGGCGACTCCTCACGCTTCACTCACCCACATTGTGCCACGCCTTACAATCCGCTTAAATCAGTGTCCGCCAAGCGGACCTGGCTGAGTTTTTTTTCTTTGTCCCCGTGACATTCAGACACCCTATTCGCCTTCCACATTGTAGGGTAGTATGCTGGCCTTTTTGAACTTGTTGACTTGACTGCCTTTCATCTCTGCACTGTTGCTTCCTCCCTAGCAGATCATAAACTTATAGAATCAGGGACTTCAGCGCATTTTTCAAGTGCATGTATCTCGCGAAAAACCCTGCTCTGCAGTGATGACGAAAGCTAAACGCAATTCATTAACGCGGCTTTTTGGGCTAGATGGTTGCTCAATATCGCAGATGGAAACCACAGACGCAGCAGAGATATTTAGTACCCGTGTAGTTATGGTTAATACTCTTACGTGTAATTAAAGAAATGCTGCCGAGGGCGACGGCGCTACATTAGGTGCACACGTAAGCTTCACTGCGCGTACGAGGCTTAGCCGTCCATTGCGCTCTTGCCGCGTGAACCATACGTACCATGCGCCACAAGACAAAGTATGTATATAAATTAACTTTGGAGTTTTACGCTAATGCCATTTCACCACCGACGCGGCCGTTGCGTTTGTTTAATGGCAGATTACGTCATGTTGCAAGACTCGTTTCTCAAGAAACATAAAAGAAGTAAGAATAAATTGAGAGGTTCAACGAGAGAGCACAGCCGACCGGGCAAGAAGCCGTCTTCGGATTATCAGTGAAGAAGAGAAAGAAAAAATAGAAGAAAAAGTGCGTGCACGCATAGTAGCACCATAAAACAAAGTACCCAATTCAATTGAGAACACAAAGCTGCTCTCTGAATCCTACAAAGTGTGGTAGAGCTTTAATATTGCACAGTAGGATAATGTTACTGCGTTTTTCCATTCGTTCGCCAGCTTTGTTGAGAGCTTCAACGCGTACGCAACACGTCACTGCAGCGTATACGACAGCAAGTCATTCAGTGTAGAAACAAAATGAAATAGTCACTCCGATGGCACAGCTGACGACAGTGGAGCGCGCCTTTTAAACGAAACGGTGCCACACAGGCTTCGAAGCATGCATTAGGGAGACAAAAAAAAGAAGAAAAAAATCACCGCCATATCCACAAAGTGAATGATGTTAGAGGAGTTTGCTCCTAGGTGCACGGGACGTTTCTTGGTGAGACCGTTTCTTGGCGAGACGCGCAGCTGCAGTGTGCCCTACTTGGCACCACTCCGACAGCTGCGGCGCGTTCGTACGGACGCACGTACGTACGGCGTTACACACATGAGCCAAAGAGCTGCTTCGCATCTAAAAAAATTGTGGGGCGTAGCTTGCACCTGTGGCGCAACGACAAAGACACACCGGAGCTGACAGGCACCTAACCTGTCGTAACGTTTACATGTCATGCCATATATTTCAACCTTCGATCGACGTGCGGCTGTTCCGCACCTCGGTAAAGCGTATGAACGTGGCCATCCGCCGCGCTCCACCGTGCTTAACGTCCGAGACGTGGCTCTGCAGCGACCTCATGCTGAGCAATGCCGCTGTAAACTCGCCTTCCCCGGCACCGTCAAACCGGACCCGGCTAGATCGGCTTATCGTCTCGTATACTGACTGGCAAAACAGAGCTACTGTACTCTGGTAGCTACGCTTAGCGTTGAGGCAGGTGGGAGTCAGGAGCAGCTGGCAGGAGCTCGGCACGCGTAATACTTGCTTGGCCTGCGGAATTCTAGGGTTAGATTCCTGCTGAGTCAATGACATTTATTCTTTGCATTCGTCAGGTCAACGCTACCGATGTTCACTTTTTCTTGACGATCAAGTGCTCAAATTACTCAAGTGTGCCGTTTGGAACTAGAGTTTCAGCAAAACAGCATCGAATTAAGGTGCTACAGGGTATTAATGGTATTCCGATCTAGTGCTTACAAGGGTCGAAGTATTATTGCTTGTTTGGAAACGTGTACAGGCTTATGCAACTGAAAGAGACAAAACGAGCCCCGCCGCGGTGGTCTAGTGGCTAAGGTACTGGGCTGCTGACCCGCAGGTTGCGGGATTGAATCCCAGCTGCGGCGGCTGCATTTTCGATGGAGGCAAAAATGCTGAGACCTGTGTGCTCAGATTTGGGTGCACGTTAAAGAACCCCAGGTAGTCAAAATTTCCGGAGCCCTCCACTATGGCTTCTGTCATAATCATACGGTGGCTTTGGGACGTTAAACCCCACATATCAATCAAATAAAGAGACAGAATGAACCTAGTGGCAGCCTACATCCTTCGAAAACGAGGCGCCAGGAAGACATAAAATTTGAGACAAAAAATAAAAAGAAAGGACAGAAGAAGATGATAGATTAGAAACTATTCTATTATTCCTAGACGAAACATTTAGCAATAAGAGAATGATAGGGTGCAGAAGTAAAAACGAAAACAAAAAAAATAATTCTGGTTACTTTATTGAAAAAAAATGCTGAAAATAATGGAAGACATTTAATACTGGTGTTTTTAGCACAAAATAAAACAAAAAAAAAAGAATTATTAAATTACAAACGAGGATTGACATTTATTGAGTTTTTAAAAAACGAAGGGTGGCCTGGTGAACTCCGATCACATTGAGACGCACTACCACACGGGTTGTGTATTCAAAAGTCTGCACAAATAAATTAGAAATCACGCACACATCTTGAACAACAACGTAAACAATTGCGGGCGTAGGTATACGACCGGCTCCAGTCTCGTGTGGTATGAAGTCGGTGCGTCATTGTGGTTTTGAGGCAGGAACAAAAAAACAATCACAGTCGGGACAAATGTAAGGCTGAGCGCACCGTCGAGTACGCGCCCAAGCGAATAGAATCGACGAGGGTCGGAGTGAAAGAACGAACACAAAACGCTCGGTCGAAGTCGATCGGCAATGCGCGGTGCCCGAGGTCATGTATAGAATTCTCGATATGACCGCTGTGGCGGCTGTGCGCTTAGCTCACGCTCGCCATGACGAGTCATGCTTAAGCTCACCCCCTTGAGAGCGAAATACCGGCGCACTTATCTATACTGAAGGAAGCGAAATAGACCAATATTGCATACGGCTCTGTGTGCGAGCACTCTGCGGAACTCGTTCATAATGGACGGCTGCTTGTTATACACGTACGAGACAGACCGCGGGGACAACGGTCGACAAATAGTCAAGGCGTGTTTTATGCACGCGACACGGATTCACTCTTATTTTGTTTGCTCGGATGATTGCCCAGGGAAGGGCAAAAGAAAAAAAAAAGAAGGAAAAACGAAAGAACGAGGGGTAATGGAAAGATGAACGACCAAAAGAAGGAACAGACGCGACCACGAGGGATAAATCACAAAGTAGTGAAAGTGTTTCAACGTTGTCTGTTTTTTTTTCGAAGACGTTAATATTTGCGACGAGTATTGGCTGAACTACATCGAAAGTGTGGCCCGAGCTCCTGAGTGTGCTTTGTCAAAACGAGAGATTTACAAGGTGCGAATTTTAACTGAAGAGTGGAGTTGCTTAGACCTTCGGTAACTTGTGTTCCATCGTGCCAAACTGCTTAAACGGGTATGCGCAACAGGAATTGTACAAGCCCCACTACCGAATACAGCAGCAGGAGCGAGTTTCAAACTTAAACCAACACGTGAAAGACCCGTAGAGAAAGAAATAGATGGATAATAATAATAATAATAATAATAATAATAATAATAATAATAATAATAATAATAATAATAATAATAATAATAATAATAATAATAATAATAATAATAATAATAATAATAATAATAACAACTGCGGTTTTGAGTCCAAAACGCCAAGATTATTGTGAAAGATGGCGTAGGGGAGGGCTCCAGTAATTTCGACCAACTGCTGTTCTTTACCGTGCAATGACATCGCACAGTAGACGGGCATCTGCCATTTCGCCTCATTCAGGATGCAACTGCCATGGCTGGGATCGAACCCGCGACATCCGGGTTAGCAGCCGAGCACCCCATCCACCCAGGCGCATAGAATAAAGAAATGGGAGAGAGAAAGAGAGCAATAGAAAGAGGGGAATAGAAAAATACACAGAAATAAAGGAAATGAAGCCATAAAAATATAAAAAAGACAGAAAGACAGACAGCTAGAGAGAGAGAGAGAGAGAGAGAGAGAGAGGGAAAGAGAGAGAAAAAACGATAGAAAGAAAGGAGACAAGAAAAATAGAGAGAAATAAAAAAAGAAAGTAAAAAACTGAGCAATGCCGACAGCGAAGGAAAGAGACAAAGAAAAACGAAGATAGAGAAGAGCTTGGCAGCACTAGTGTGTAGCTTGCGCAGGGTAGCAAACCGGCTGCCTATAGGCCGGTTAACCTCCCTACCGTTCTTTTCCTCCTATTTTCCTTCCATTTTTCTTGCTACAGTTTTCATGCTGTAACCACCAATCACAACAAGTGATTGTTGAATACGAACGGGCTGGAGCGCATTAATCTGGCACTCCAAAATAATGTCGAAAAATCAGTTGCCATCATTAGAGCGAAGAGTATACAACCACTGCACGCTGCCAGTTCTAACATACGGCGACTAAACAGGAAGAATAAAAAAACAGAACTAAAACAAAGGATTAATTGAAGACCGCGCAGCGTGCAATAGAAAGAAAGTGATAGGAGTAACATTAAGAGACCGGTGGACGGCAGAATGGGTAATAGAAGAGATAGGAGTTGCAGATGTTCTAGGTGACGTTAAGCAAAAAAAAAAAAAAAGAAGGGCCTGGGCTGGCGTCGTGATTTTTAGGGCGTACAAGAGGCGGGCCGCAAGAGCAACGGAGTTGTTACCAATGAATGGGAAACGAGGACGAGCAAAGTAGAGAGTTAGATGTAGTTACGAAGTCGAGAAGTTCGCAGGCATAAAATGGAGTGAGCTCACTCAGGACAATGTAAACTGGGGATCATTTGGAGAGATCTTCATCCGGCAGTGGACTAAAACAGGCTGAGAAGAACAATGATGATGATCATGATTATCAACTACCAGGTAGAAAGGAATAGCCCTCGCTAAAAAATGGCAGCAACCGTCTCATATACTTTTTACCACATTAAATAAATAAAAAAATAGAACAGACGGCGAGAAGTCACAAGTAATGAATACTACTGTATACACTGTATATCCTATATGAGGTATATACACTTTACTATATTTTGTAAACTCTACTATTATATATATATATATTTATATATTACTGTTGTATTTCCACGCATATCAAAGGTAAATACGTGTCACTCTTCGATGCTTTATTACGTATCTGTGCTCCTTTTATGTTCACCACAAGTATTAGTGGCTTGTCCCCATTCTGCAGTTTTTCTGAATTTTTTTCTGCATTTTATTGCGCTTCTGTATCTGTCTTTTCGATGTCATTAGCCTATTTTCCTCCTACACTAGTGCCCCACGTGCAAGCTGCAGGTACTGTAGATAAATAAATAAATAAATAAATAAATAAATAAATAAATAAATAAATAAATAAATAAACAAATAACTGAATGAATAAGTAAGTAAATAAATAAATAATAAATAAATAAATAAATAAATAAATAAAAAAATAAAAAATAAATAAATAATATATGTAAATTCAAAAAGCAATGAGATTTACCATAGTCCGGTTGAGTACATTACTATACACCAATGGGAAGGGCGAATAGAAAAAACTCGAAAGAAATCGCATACCTTGACAATCGATGTTATGCGAAGCATGCGGACGGAAAGTGACCTTGTAGTAAATGTATATTGAGCGAAACGTTACGAAGTGGTGCTATAGATTTGCACAAATGCACGCACAGACATAGGTTAAACAGCCGCATATGTTTTATATAACCAGCTGTTTACTGTTGTGTAACGATGCCAACAGCAACATGGATATTAGCAACACGTGGTAAGCTGATATGAAGAGCTGGTACACGCGAGGATGGTAGCCCTGGACACTGATACATAAGTCAACTTCAGCGGATGATGCCTAACTAATATTGACGTTAACGCGGCGTAAAGGCTGCACCATAGGATATCATATGCAATGTTTATAAAATTGGATAGCTAGCAGTGTAAACACGGTGGGCGTTTCACGAACATTAGGGTGAGAGAGAGAGAGAGAGAGAGAAAATTTAATGCGGAAAGGCAGGGAGGTTAACCAGAAAACATATCCGGTTTGCTACCCTGCACTGGGGAAGGGGTGAGGGGAGACAGAAAAGTAAGAAAAAGAAATGGGAAAGGGAGGAAGAGAAGCACAAACACACACACACACACGCGCACACAGTAGTGTCACAATCGTTCAACGAGGCAGGTCGCTCGCAGAAATTTCATCAGCGCCTTCGTTGCTTTCTGGCGTGAAGCTCGATCTTTCCGACATTCCAAGATTGACTGCTCAGAAAGTGGCTGGTCGTCGAGGCGAGCAAACACTGCTGAGAGGGACTGTCGCTGAGAGCTGTACTGGGGGCACTGACATAAAATATGTTCAATTGTTTCGTCATTGTCGCAATGGTCGCATGCAGCGCTGTCTCTCATTCCGATGCGGCAGGCAAAGGCGTTCGTGAAAGACACCCCAAGCCACATGCGGCAGAGAAGGGTCGTCTCGGATCGGGGTAGGCCAGATGGAATAGTAAGTCGTAGGCATGGGTCCAGGCGGTGAAGGCGGGTGTGGAGAAAACCGGGCGTATTCCGCATAGACCTTGCGACATCCTGCGCAAGCGTATTAATCTTTGCTGCTGCGTCGCTTCTTGATAGTGGAATAGGTTCCATCACTCCATTTTCGTGAGCATTCTTAGCTGCATCGTCGGCATGCTCGTTACCGATGATGCCGCAATGGCCTGGTAACCATTGAAAAGATATGTCATGTCCTTCGTCTATTAGGTGATGGTACAGTTGTCGTATTTCGAGCGCCAATTGGTCTTGAGGCCCACGACGTAGAGCATTGTGTAGACATTGGAGAGCTGGTTTCGAATCAGTAAAAATGCTCCATTTTTGTGGTGTCTCTCGATCAATCCTGCGGAGTGCGCTGCGGAGTGCCGCGAGCTCCACGGCTGTCGATGTCGTCTTGTGTGACGTTCTGAACTGGATGGTTTCGGCTCTTGCTGGGAAGATCACAGCTCCTGCAGATCCTCCAACAGTTGTCGAGCCATCCGTGTAAAGTTTGACATGATCTTTGTATTCTTCGTGTAGCATGAGTAGAATCATCTGCTTTAAAGCTGGCACCGAGAGCTCCGCCTTCTTGCGAATCCCCGGCACTGTCAAGCGCAGTTTTGGTCGGTCCAAGCACCAAGGAGGTGTTAGTATCCGTTCCGGAGGCGTGTAGACTGTTGGAAGGCACTCACGGAAAGTCAATACTCTCTTACAGAAGGAGGCACTCGGTCGATCTTCTGGAAGCGAAGCTAGGTGGTGGGCAGGGGCGCGAGCAAGGTGTCTAATATGAGCTCTAAGCACCTCCAAAGTAATGTGTACTGTGGTCGGATGATCTTTGGCGATTGCGATGGTTTCCGCTGTTGATGTACAGCGTGGTAATCCAAGACAAACTCTGAGTGCCTGGCCCTGGGCGTTTTCTATTGTGCGTATACTGCTTTTGCAAGCGTTCGTCAGAACCGGCAAGCTATACCGCAGGTACCCCAGAAACAGCGTTTTGTACAAATGCAACATCGCGTGCACTGATGTGCCCCACGTTTTGCCTCCGAGGAACTTGAAAAGTTGTGCGATGGCCGTTAGGCGCTTCTTTAGAGTGGCCACATGGGGACTCCAGCAGAGATTTCGATCGATCGTGACCCCCAAAAACCTGTGGGTCCTGGCGTAGCAGACACTGTGTCCATCGATGGCGATGGGATATGACGTCATTGCCTTCCGCGTGAACGCGACCAGCGCCGATTTCTCAGGAGAAATCTCGAGGCCTTGTTCTCTAAGGTACGCCGATATTGAATTCGCTGCTTTCTGGAGTCTCGCACGTACCTGAGGACGTGTTACACCTGACGTCCAGGCACAAATATCATCTGCATAGAGAGATATCTGCACAGAATCTGGTATGCGTTCCACGAGACCGATCAGAACCAGGTTGAACAGTGTGGGGCTCAATACACCACCTTGAGGAACACCACGGTGTGTATAATGTTCAGAAGTCGGCCCATCATCAGTTTGCATAAACAATGATCTCATATGTAGGTAGCATTGGATCCAGCGGTACACTCGCCCACCCAAACCAACTGACTCGAGGGCGTCAAGTATGGCTTCGTGAGAAACATTGTCATATGCTCCTTTGACATCTAAAAATAGTGCGACAGATCTGCTCATTTTCTGGTGTTGTACGTAGGTCACCAGGTCAATGACATTGTCAATGGAGCTCCGAAGACGACGAAAACCGGCCATGGCGTCTGGATATATTCTATGGCGTTCTAGGAACCACTCGAGTCTGGCAAGGATCATTCGCTCCATCAGCTTCCCTACGCAACTAGCCAGCGCTATTGGGCGGTATGATGTCAGCTCTAGAGGCGATTTTCCAGGTTTGAGAAGTGCAACCAACCGGCTTGTTTTCCATTCTCTGGGGACCGTTCCATCTCTCCAAGACTCATTGAATACTTCCAGCAAAGCACTTCGTGCTCGATCACCGAGATTGCATAATAGGCGGTATGATATGCCATCCGGCCCAGGCGATGACGATCGATTGCATGAAGCAAGAGCCACATTAAGTTCTTCCATTGAAAAAGGCAGGTCCAGGTGCGGGTCAAGTGAATGTGGCGTGTAATCAGTAGTAAGGGCTTCTGTGCAATTTGACGGGCCCGCAATCTTCCTACAAAAATCTTCCGCTACCTCGATATCCCTTCTATTTTGGAAAAGGGCCAAGGCTTTAAACGGAAAACGTTGTTGGGGAAATATGCGTAGGCCTCGCACGGTTCGCCATATTTGAGAAAGCGGTTTGCGAGGGTCTAGACTCGCGCAAAACTTCGCCCACCGTTGAAACTCCAGTTTGTCTATACGACGCTGGATCTTCTTTTGCATGCGCCTGGCCATCCGTAGATCTTGAATGGATTTTGTGCGTCGATATCTACGCTCCGCACGCCGACGAGTCGCACGGAGGCGCTCTAACTCCACGTCCGTTTCTGAGGGCCTTGAAGAATATGCCAGCGTGCGCATCGCACTCTGTGCTGCTTGTTTGATCGCTTGCTCAATGCCAGAGGTTAAGCCTTTTTCACAAGCGTGTTCAATGTTGGTTGTGAATGCTGAAAAATCGATCCTCCGTACGGTTTTCGGCGGGTGGTCGCTAGCAAAGCCTTCGATGGTGAGATAACTGGGGATGTGATCGCTACCATGTGTCTCGATGTCTAAAAACCACTTAACGCTTGTGGCGAAGCGACGTGACACAAACGTCAAGTCCAAACAGCTGCTGTACGTTGATCCTCGCAGAAATGTAGGGCTCCCATCATTAAGTAGAGACAGTTCATGAGTCGATACAAATGAAGCCAGCCTCCGGCCCGTGGCATTGACTTTTGAACTTCCCCAGATTGGGTGGTGGGCGTTGAAGTCCCCTATAATTATCCACGGATCCTGGACGCTCGAAAGAATGTCATCCAGTCTTTGGCAATCAAAACGGGCTGAGGGAGATAAGTAGACACCTATTAATGTGAAGGTGAGGGTTTTCTGCTTCACAGTCAGGCAAACATATTGGTTCTCATCATGAGGCTACACAGGTTGAATGATGTAGGTAAGCTCCCGACGAATATACACAATGACCTTGCTGCTTTCATTTCGGGTTTTGGACGGGATTGATTCGTAGCCGGATAGCCTGATCGGGTTTGATAATTTCGGTTCACATATTACGATGATTGGGAAACGGTTAGAAAACACGTACTGACGAAAATCGGAAATCCGTGATCTAAGTCCTCTTGCATTCCACTGGATGACTGATGCTTCTCTGACGTCTTTGCGGAACGATTGTTGATCTCCTGCCATGACTCTACGCGAGGGAGGCGAGGACTGGGCTCAGCGCGTCCAACACCTGTAACCCGCTTCGAGCGGTTGGAGTTCCCAGGCTTCTTAGTATGTCTGCCATGACAGCGACGAGGGATCGTAACATCGGTATGATCTGTCGATCGACCCTTGACACATCCTCAACGGAAGTAGACTCGGTGGAAGGTGTAGGGCGGCGAGGCCTCGCAGGAGGCTCCTTTGCAGGCTGCGTACGCGGAAGCGTAGGCCACTCATCCGCAGTTGTGAGCTTCTCCACTTCATTTCGCTTCGTGCTTACTACTTCACTTGTGCTCGGAGGAAATGGGTTATGCGCAACACTTTGTCCTACACGCCTCCGTCGGCGACTACGTCGCCGCCGTACCCTTTCAGCAGCCTCTCTGTGGGTTGAATTGTCCCTAACCATTTGTTTGATAATGGCGATTTCCTTCTTAATCCGAGGGCATTCCTTGGATGCAGCATCATGCGGACCATCACAGTTTCTGCACTTCAGACTTGTTGCCCGACATGCGTCTGCAGTGTGCGGCTCAGCGCATCGGGGGCATACTGTGGTGTTTGTACATACACTCTTGATGTGCCCAATTTTCATGCAGTAATTAGGGTAATCTTTGTATTGCGTATGTTTGCAATACGGCATCAATACACATTAAACAAAATTGTAAATATTTCCGAGACCTAGTATAGCTCTGTGGTAGAATACTTGATTGCCATGCAGAATGCTGGGGTTTGAATACTGCAGGGACCCTCGCATTTATTCTTTGCATTCGTCGCGTCAACGCTCCAACTTTTACGTAATGCTCGCAGATTAAACTTACACATGTCTGTTCTCGCCACTTCTGGGTAGATAGAAACTCAATAACCTGTGGCAAATACCCATCCGCGGGTATGTGCCACTGTCTCGCAGAAGTGTTTGACCACGTGCGCGACGAGATTGTGACATTATTCATGCCATGACCAGGGAGTCACATTTTGAAGCCAGCTTACCTCCCCATACTGATTTTGGTTTACCAGAAGTGAAGAGGGTGATCACGAGAGCGCCCAGGCATAGGCTGCTAGATAGATAGATAGATAGATAGATAGATAGATAGATAGAAAGATAGATAGATAGATAGATAGATAGATAGAAAGATAGATAGATAGATAGATAGATAGATAGAAGATAGATAGATAGATAGATAGATAGATAGATAGATAGATAGAAAGATAGATAGATAGATAGATAGATAGATAGAAAGATAGATAGATAGAAAGATAGATAGATAGATAGATAGATAGATAGATAAGATAGATAGATAGATAGTAGCTAGATAGAGTAGAAAGATAGATAGATAGATAGATAGATAGATAGAAGATAGATAGATAGATAGAATAGATAGATAGATAGATAGATAGATAGATAGATAGATAGATAGATAGATAGACTAGATAAGATAGATAGATAGATAGATAGATAGATAGAAGATAGATAGATAGATAAGATAGATAGATAGATAGAATAGATAGATAGAATAGATAGATAGATAGATAGATAGATAGATAGAAGATAGATAGATAGATAGATAGATAGATAGATAGAATAGATAGATAGATAGATAGATAGATAGATAGAATAGATAGATAGATAGATAGATAGATTAGATAGAAAGATAGCTAGATAGATAGAAGATAGATAGATAAGATAGATCAGATAGAATAGATAGATAGCTAGATAGATAGATAGATAGATAGATAGATAGATAGATAGATAGATAGATAGATAGAAGATAGATAGATAGATAGATAGATAGATAGAAGATAGATAGATAGATAGATAGATAGATAGATAGATAGATAGAAAGATAGATAGATAGATAGATAGATAGATAGATAGATAGAAGATAGATAGATAGATAGATAGATAGAAGATAGATAGATAGATAGATAGATAGATAGAAAGATAGATAGATAGATAGATAGATAGATAGAAAGATAGATAGATAGATAGATAGATAGATAGAAGATAGATAGATAGATAGAGATAGATAGATAGAAGATAGATAGATAGATAGATAGATAGAAGATAGATAGATAGATAGATAGATAGATAGATAGATAGAAAGATAGATAGATAGATAGATAGATAGATAGATAGATATAGATAGATAGATAGATAGATAGATAGATAGATAGATAGATAGATAGATAGATAGATAGATAGATAGATAGATAGATAGATAGATAGATAGATAGATAGATAGAATAGATAGATAGATAGATAGATAGATAGATAGATAGATAGAAGATAGATAGATAGATAGATAGATAGATAGAATAGATAGATAGATAGATAGATAGATAGATGAAAGATAGATAGATAGAAAGATAGATAGATAGATAGATAGATAGATAGATAGATAGATAGATAGATAGAAAGATAGATAGATAGATAGATAGATAGATAGATAGATAGATAGATAGAAGATAGATAGATAGATAGATAGATAGATAGATAGATAGAAAGATAGATAGATAGATAGATAGATAGATAGATAGATGCTCGAAGTGCCTAAGCATCCAAAAAAATGCTTCGCATTTATTATTAGAGGGTTTGACAATTGGGGGCCCAAGACACTGGGTCCCCAAGCTGTGTGTCGTAGGTTGCTCTAGCGTTCGGAGAATCAGCAGAGTATGAGAACTGGCTCTAACGGAGGCTGCGTTGGGTCAAACAAACGCACAGGGCGCCACCCGTGCCTAAATTAAAAGTTATGCAAGACGCCGGCCATACTGCATTATGGCTTGTGCTGCGTCTGTTTTATCTCGCTGGCTAGCGAAGACGCCTCAGGGGCCCACGCTAGTTTTTAATTTTTAAACCTAGCAACACGAACGCAGGAGCCCAAGATTGGCTTGGGTTCTGCGCATACGCCATGGCGCGTCGCAAGCATCTTGGGGCCCCAAAGTTCCTTGGGGCCGCAATTCTGAAACTCTCTATCAGAAAGAGGGCAAAGAGCTGTGTGGCGAATTGCCTCACGTGCGATACTGCGCCCCATATTCGAAGGCGTTGGCACAAGCAACAGACGAGAAGGAAGAAAGAATCAGAAAGTTTAGACTGCGGAATGAATGAAAAGGGAAGTGATTATTGAGGTGTGGCGCGGGAGTGCGTTTCTCCAGAGATTAAATTACTGCATATCGTTTTCGGAGCACTCGCCAGTCACTAGTCTGGTCCGGATTTCAGTGCGTGCCTCAACTGCGCCATAAGGAAACAAGCGACTGTGTGGGTAACATTGGCTGTTTCGAGCTCTTCGTGGCAAGATAGGCCTATAGGTGGCAGCACCGTCGCCCCCGTTTGTGTGGATCTAGGCGGTAGGCGGCACGCGTATACAAAAGTACGCAGCGGCGCTTCGCTGTAGGCGGTTTGAGTCGATCGTCGGCAAATCAAGTACGTCGAATGCAGCGTAAGGGTGGCATGTACAACCCTTGACTGCCACATAATGCACGAAGCCGAGTCAGCGTTCCTACTACGTGCGAGGGTAGTGAAATATGCCAACCGATGGGCCACTGGCCTTCTGTCGCAGTCATGTTTTGCATGATACTCGATGTTCTTCCGTTCTTTATTTATGCGTGTTTAACTTGTGTTCTGCATACACAAGAACGTAAATAGCGTCGCGCTACTGAAACACTTGTGTATTTTGTATGTTTACTTCTCGATCTTGCGGTTACAAAGAAAAAAATTACTTTGTATTTGTGTGCCTAATTAGATTAGGAAAAACTATGTGCACTTTGGTCTTACATTTGCACGAATACGCGTTCTTCTACTGAAATACATGTTTTTAGCTCTTTTTTATCGCTATAAGTCATTTCCAGATGCTAGTTCATGCTTTGCGGTATCACAAAGGTTTCAAAATCACTAGAGCTTCACTAGAAGGTGTTGCTGAATTTCTGCATTGACCCCTCATAATTTAGTATTTCCTTTAGGATGACGGCAAATGCACTACGGTATGCTTTAACGACAAAGTGGCACCCACATTTAAATGGTTTTAGGAAATGTACGGTGCGACGATTACAACAAGTGTCATACCAACACGTACACGCACTCACTTATTATAGTGCACACAAGGGTACGAAGGTGAAATGCTTGTGTGTATTGTGTAGGCATACGTACAAGCATTCTAATTCTACACCTTGCCATAACACAACAGAATAAACTGCCACCTAAAAATTTATATGATGACGTACGCACACTTGCGAACACTCGGTGACTAGCAGGCTATGCAAAGAGCGATCAACACCATGGCCTCCGAGATTGCGGGCGCCCGGCGTGAAACCTGCCACGCGCCCGCCATCTCGGAGGTCATGTCCACATGGTGGAGTTTGTACCGCTTGCCGCTAGGTTCCGACTCTATTCTGTCTCACGGCCAATGCCTACTGCAAGTGAAGTTGTTTAGGGCCCACTGGGCCATAATTATGTTTTTTTGCGAATCAACGAAGGGCGAATTATGAATTCGTAAGGGAACAAGCGAAGCCACGCGGCTGGTCATTTCGTTGACGCTTTTGCAGCTGATGAAGGTTAAGTTTGTCAAAGCACTTTGTAAGGGAAGAAAGGGTTAAAACTCTCACTCGTTGCGCAATTCAGATGTATTGGCAGTTGTCGCAATTCCAAGCTTCTACCAGACAATTTCCATGTGTTCAGGAGGCTCCATCCACCACGTGACATTCATATAGTGCTTTAAGCCGCTGCAAACAATAGCGTGGCTCCGTGGTAGATCGCCATGCTTCCCACGCAGATGGCCTGACTTCGAATCTCAGTTGAAGTATTTTATAAATTAATTATTTTATTTGCCTCTCTCTCTCTTTTTTTCAGTCACGGGTAAGATAGCAATTTCTCGCTCACAACGAACAACGTCGACACTGATAACATAATTTTTGCGAAACAATCTTTTTACCACCATCTCGTTAAAATATTTCAACATAAACCTTTTCAACAAGGACGAGCGTTTCTCGGTTTCTTTGCCGAGGTGCTACGCTGACTAGATTACCTGAACTTTTGCGCCAGTTCTTTGGAAAGTAAAGATGATTGAATAATGCGCTGTGAGTTGACGCTATTTGCTTGCAGTGAGTATTTTTTGAGCATTCCGACTGCCATTCTAATCGATTGCTGCCTACCCCCCCCCCCCCCCCCCCAACGCACATACACGCAACAGAAAATAACTGGATGAGTATAGAATGTACTAGGCGGTTTTAGGAGAAGCCTTCAGAAACTCGCTTCATCCATCACTTGCTCAATCGAAAGAGGACATCGGGTCACGGCAGAGACGTACATGTACGACGTAATTGGTGTCGAAAAGGAAGATCCATATTTTTGCGCTAGAACTCTATATATGGATGTATAACGCGAACAACAGACCAGAAAGTAAAGCTCCAGAATAAAGGAGAGGGCAGAGAGGAGGGAGACAGGGAGGAACCATCGTCGCAACCGATTTCTAATTTAGGGACAAGCACTCAGTGCTCCACTCGTAGTTGCCTCGAACAATTATCGTTCCAATGACACAAAGAATACGACCACGAAAA
>WOVY01007362.1:0-16016 GCA_013436015.1 Rhipicephalus annulatus
GTGGACACATTCGGAGCGCTGCTCAAACTGTCTCATTTCCTGATCCTATTGGTGATAAGTTTCGCAACGTCCTCCTCAAAGTAAAAAGAAAATGCGCTTACCTCTAACTTCAACACGAAAAGGTTGCAAAAAGTTTATAGTGAAAGACATGTACAAAAAATACAAATACCTTACCGTCAAACGGAAGTATATTATATTTTATTCGCTTCAAACAACTTAACCATCGTTTATTTGAATACCTATTACATTACGCGGCAACGCAGCACACAGTTGGAACAATATAGATACACAGGTCAGTCGGACAACACCGTCAGTTCATTGACTGAGCAACCACTTTAGCTAAAAGCTTCTCAAGTAAGCAGTCCCCTCCTTGTACGTTTTAAACGCGTGACACATTGATCCATTCATGAAAACAACTAGGGTTACTGAACATTGTGTGTGTATCGAGCTGTGTCCATGTCTTGGGACTTTTGAGTTGATGTTTGTTTTTTGCCTGCTGAGTTTGTCTGTATTTCCCCTAAATAGTTTGCTTAGAGCATAAAGCACAATTCGTCCTGTTATCTTTCTTAATTTTGTTTTTTTCTAGTGGCCAAAATCTGCAACATCTACAAGAGGTATTCAATAGTCTGCGTATTTGTGCACTTCGATCGTTTCTTCCGTACCTCATTATCTGCATTGGCACTATCATTAAGTGATGAACTTTCCGTAGAGCATCCTTCCTTTGGTTGTGACGCAGATTTCTGGTACCCACTCTGTTAAAACTTCAACATCACGACTTCACCTGCCATGTCAGTTCTTTTCTTTCTCAGCAACATAATTATTATGTCCCGAGTTATATATATATATGTATATTTATATATATATATATGCGCACCACTCACCACCATGGCTACCGAGGGCGCTCACTGACACTCCCGAACCGAACTGCGACCTTCTAATAACGCGTTCGATGCTGTACCACTGAGCTACCACGGCGGCTATCCCCCCAGCCGCTTTATTGGGTTCAAATGTGAATTTAAATGTGGGAGTGTCAGTCAGCGCCACCTGTAGCCATAGCGGCGAGTGTGGCACACTCTTTATGAGCCTTTTTGGCGTCACGTAGCACGTGAACGTATTACGAGCTGGCAGCTGGCAGCTGACCAATAGTATGCAACCGTATGCAACCTAATGGCACCAAGTCTGCCAGTACTAGACCCTCGTTAATGAATAAGGAAAAGAAGTGCATACTCAAGGGCTCGTTTTTCTGTGTTTTCACACAATATTAATGAGACTTAAAGGTGTTACTGCCAAGGAATGTATAGGAGAAGTTATTAGACCAATTGTAATGTAAGTGTGAAGAAACAAAAGTGGGTTAAAAGGTAGCTTGCCCTGAGCAAGAACCGAACCGGCGACCTCCGATTAACGCGTTCGATGCTGTACCACTGAGCTACCACGGTGGCTATCGCCAAAGCCGCTTTATTGGGTTCAAATGTGAATTTAAACATGAATAATGGAATGAAGTGCATTCTCAAGAGGTCGTTTTTCTGTGTTTTAAACCAATAAGAATGACATCTAACATACAATAATGCCAAGGATTGTAAAGGGGAAGTTTTAATTCACATATATACCCAAAAAAGTGGCTGGGAGGATGGCCGGCGTGGTAGCTCAGTGGTAGAGCATCGAAAGCGTTATTTGAAGGTGGCAGGTTCGGTTCTTGCTCACGGCAAGTTATCTCTTCACCCACTTTTATTTATTCACATTTACATTACAATTTGTCTATTAACTTTCTCTATACATCGCTTGGCATTGTTGTCTGTTAGATCTCATTATTGTTCTGTTAAAACACGGAAAAATGAGCCCTTGGGTGAACACTTCTTTTTCATATATATATATATATATATATATATATATATATATATATATATATATATATATATATATGAGATATAACAGACAGTAATGCCAAGGAATGTACAGGGGAAGTTATTAAAACCAATGGAATGTAAATAAGAAGAAAGAAAAGTGGATCGAACGCGTAAGCATTGAACGCGTAATTCGAAGGTCGTAGGTTCGATTCCTGCTCACAGTTGGTAATTTTTTCATCCACTTTTCTTTCTTCTTATTTACATTCCATTGGTTTTAATAACTTCCCCTGTACATTCCTTGGCATTACTGTCTGTTATATCTCATTATTATTGTGTTAAAACACGGAAAAACGAGCCCTTAGGTATACACTTCTTTCCCTTATTTTATATATATATATATATATATATATATATATATATATATATATATATATATATACAGAGGGAGAGAGGGAGAGAGATAGGTGCCACGACTCACTTTATTCAATACCACGCATTCAATCGTCACCCCCGGAAAATCTTTTCAGGCCTGCGCCCAGCAATCTGACGTCATTTCCGGCCGGCCGACTCTCGGGGAAGCCGCAGCGGCAGCGAGCGCAGTGCGGGCGGCGGGGGTGACGGTTCGGCGGCGTGGTGTTGACGGTTTTAGATGCGGAGCATCTAATACTCGAGGCTTGTAGTGCGGCGCCGTCCGCAAGCTTCCTCCTCCTTCTTCCACCATCTGTGCATCCCTTCCTCCTCTACACACCGCGCGCGCTTCACTCCTCCACCATCTGTGCACCCTTCCTCCTCTACACACCGCGTGCGCTTCTCCTCTTCACGAACATTCGCTAGCTGTATAATGTAGCGCGCATGCGCCGTCACGCTTCGAAAACATCGGCAGCTGACGCGCGCGCATGCGCCGTCGCGCTTCGAGAACATCGGCAGCTGACGCGCGCGCATGCGCCGTTGCGCTTCTCCCCCTTCTCGAACATTCGACAGCTGACAGTGCATGCGCCGTCGCGCTGTATATATACTCAAGGTCGGCGCTCGCTCGCTCAGTTGCCGCTCGTCGGTTGGTTTGTACGGCGCGTCGACGTCCAAAGTTGCGGTGAAATGAATTCCAACGAATCCACAAACACAATGATCGACGTCCCTTCGACCAGCGCCGCCCTTTCGCATACGTGTGTACGTGTTCACTCATTTAACACCCCCTCCTACAACCACGTTAACCAATTTAGCCATCGACCCAAGTAAGTCGCAATTTAACACCCTATTTCACAACCACGTTAACCAATTTAGCCATCGACCCAAGTAAGTCGCACTTTAACACCCCGTTAACCAATTATATGCTCCGCATCCTCCTTAGTGTTCCCTCGAGGGAAGCTGCGGGCAATTTTTTCACGTTTGTTGCTTTTCGTTGTTGTTTTGCGGCAATTTCGTTTCCATGCGTGATGCTGGAGTGATGCGACAATGCCGAATAAGTGTTGTGTACCCGGATGCACCGGCAACTACAAAACAGGAAAGAAGATACAAGTGTTTTTCTTCCCTAAAGACGCCAACGCTCTCAAACAATGGCTACGCGCCATTCCTAGGAAGGACTTCGTGCCGACTTCGTTCACTAAGGTAAAAATTTAAGATGCTCCTGTTCTTAGCTTGTCGTTGCTTGTTCGGGTAGAAATCACCTATGATGGGAAATACTTGAGCGTGTGGCCGCCCGGCCTCGCGAAGCGCTGACGCCAGCAGTTGATGAGAATCGCCCAGAAAGGCACGTTCGCAGCAAGGATGGTCAGCTGCGCTTTGTTCACTAACAGTGCCATGGTGTCGTCCATTCTTGCAAGCTCTCGGTGGAAGCGCTTCGTGGAGTGCGGTGACATCACGCTCCCGTGTTTCCTTTCATGTTGCTTGTACCGCTTAGCGCAGCGCTTTTATTTAGATGCTTGCGAAACGTAGGTAGACTTTGTTTTACCTACACGGACTGTAAACACGGTTATGCATACGGGAGCGCATTTTTTTCTTTTGAGAAGTGGCGTCTCAGACGTTCTTGAAACGTTTGTGCAGGTGTGCGCGGATTATTTCGACGCTTTATGCATCGAGAAGACGACATCGTACACGGATCCAAGGACAGGGAGAGTTATTGAAGTTGCACTCCGAGTACCACGGTTGCGTCCTGGATCTGTCCCAACGGTATTTCCCGGCTGTCCGTCCTACCTATCAGTACGAGACCAGAGCACGAGAGAAACCCCTGGCGCCAAGAGTAGCCGACAAGAAGCCTCCCAACTCGCCCGTGCTGTAGAAGAGTCGCTGGCGTCATATGAAGCGAAGCAAGAACGATACCGGTTTTCGTCCCTCGAAGAACTAAGGGCTCGCCTGCAAGGGGTGTCAGTGTCTCCGAAGTGGACTGTGATTCATAAAGAAGAGTGCTCCATGTTTTTGAACATTATCGACTATCGTGAATCCTTGTTTGAATGCGTCATTGACCGTGTTTGCAAACCTTGAAGTCTTTGCCTGCTATCAAGGTTCACCAATCAAGAACCTTGGTAGCGCTGTTGTACCAGACTCAGTTCAAAAAGTAAGTTCCTTGTTGGAAATTTCGAACAACCTGTCGATGCTGTCTGAGGAGCGCTGCACTAATCGCCACCTGGCTCAAGCAATACATTCCCTTCTGGACAAATTGGAAGCCAGCATTGATGAAGGCAAAAAAGAGATGGTGAACTTTATGAAGGAGCAGCTACTACTCCTTTCTGCAAAGCGCATTCAGTATAGCGCACAGGTGATGGTCTTTGCATGCATCTTGCGTACAATATCACCACATGCCTACAAGTTCCTGAGAAGCACAGCTGCACTAACTTTGCCCCACCCAAGCACTATTAGAAATGTGTGCTCGTCTATTCAAATGTGCCCACAAGTTGATTCTTATGACGACACTTTCCTTCAGTATGTGTCTCAGAGATTCAAACATCTGCAGGCACATGAACACACTGTGACGCTGATGCTTGACGAGATTCATATCAAAACCTTGTTTAGATTACAAAGGTGGGAACATATGTGGTGCAGCAGTTAACTCCAACGAAGCGGCCACATCGGTGCATGTGTTTATGATACAAAGTTTGCTGAACGCATTCAAGGAGGTGGCGCACATTCTTCCGGTAAAAACCTTACAGGGTGAAGATCTTCATTGCATGCTGAAGAAGGTGATCTTGGGCTTAGAAGAAATTGGATACAGGGTCATAGCCGTTGTCTGTGACAATAACTCGCTGTACAGGAAGGCAATGAAGATGTTTCTGCCAGAAGCAAAGCTTAGCCCTGTTTACCCGCATCCGGCAGACCCAGATCGGCCGTTATTTTACGTGGTGGGTGCTGTACATCTATTTATATGCATAAGAAATAACTGGCTCAACCAGAAAAATGCTGGAACTTGCTTTTTCTACCCACGCTTCGAGCTTTCGAACAATGAAGGTTATTCCGAATGCAAGATGACTGCTTCATTTAAGCATTTGAGATATTTGCATAAAGAGGAGTCACCCCTGCTTCTGAAGTCTGGGTATGGCTTGACGTCAAAAGCTCTAAATCCAAGCAGCTTTGAACGACAGGACGTCAAACTCGTACTGCAGGTTTTTAATCCGCACGTAGCCGAAGCCCTGGCCGCTCGCAAGGGTCATACTGATTTTCAACATGCTACAGCAACCGCCGAGTTCATCAAAATAATTCTTCGTTGGTGGAACATTGTCAATGTAAAGACACCTAGTAAGGGCTTCCATCACCGTAATGTTTACGAAGAGCCCATGTCAAACCGCACAGATGACCCAAAGGCAAGCTTTCTAAGCGCTTTTATCACATGGCTCGATGTGTGGGAATTTTATAGGCACGACACCGGAGTACTTACCCAGGAGACATTGAGTGCCTTGAGGCTCTCTGCTCAATTCCTTTTGGCATTGGTGAAGTACTGCGTTAGTGAGCTTCACTTTAAGTATATTCTGCTAGGGAAAGTCTAGACGGGTCCGCTCGAGAGTCGCTTTGGACAGTACAGGCAGATGGCTAGTGGGCAGTATCACATATCTGTTCGCCAGCTTTGCGAAACCGAGGGAAGGATTCGCCTTCAAAATGCCCTTCCAAGGATGAGCAACGATGATCTCAGAGGCATCGAAGAGACGGACAGTGTCAGGGATGCGGGCACTTCTTTTAGTGTTCATGTTAGCGATGCTGACCTTGATGAGCTCAGAGCACAAATGCCGGTGATTGGTTATGTTGGTGGGTATTGGGCACATGCTGCAATGAAAGTTCTCAAGTGTGAAAGCTGCCAGAGGCAGTTGGTCGTTACCGGAAATACGGCCGAAACAGGAGAGGACACCCATTCTTTAATCGCACAACTGGATCAGGGTGGCCTCAAATTTCCTTCTGCTCTTGTAATCGCAGTAGTTATGTACACGGAGGTTGTAGTTGGAAAGCTCATGACGGAAAGTACCTCTACCCAGTTTCTCCATGGGCCGAACCAAAAGAATGTCGTTCGGCAACTTACACTGGACTCTCTGCCAAGGCTTGAGGACATAGATACGTGTGAAAACGGGCACACCTACGAGCTCCTCATCACATTGGTTGCAAACTGTGCAGCAAATATAATGCTCAACAACTTGTGCAAGCAAAGGAACTATCTTTTACGCATTGAAAAAGATCAGAAGGTGAAAAATAGAAAGGCCCAAATTTTTCTTGGAAAGTAATTTTCCAAGCGTCGCGTCTTTCTCTTCACATTTATTCTTGTGAAACTGCACAGAGTGTATTTGATTGCATGTCATGACTTGATTTCCTTGGTATACTTCTGCCTTATGTAAAATGAGCCTTGTTTCCAGTTTTGTATCTCTTTACAAGTTGTTAGCTTTTAAAAGTGATGTACTTTTTTCTTTTTTTAACTCGAACTGCCCCGGTTGTACAGTTGTACAGTCCGTTTTGGTACCTAAGCTGTGTACACTTTCCTTGTGCACTCTGTGTACAGACATGTTGTGCACTGTGATTTGTTTTTTCTTAGATTTTTGTTTGATTTTTTCCCTAGGACATGCACCTACCTGTGGCAGTACAATTACTTTTCTTTCTGTCATTTATCATGCTGTGGACCACAATTTAGTCACCAGTGTTCTTATGTATTGTATTTTTTGGCAAGTGTTTGAACCTGATACCTTGTGTTGCTACTGCTACTATGATAAACGAATGGTATGTTTTCCTCTAACCTACAATTTAAATGAAAGTGTGCTTTTTCTGTTCCAAAGCTCGGGGATGTTTTTGCTTTTACAATCTGTTTTGTTTTCTGAGTTTTATGTGGCAAGATATTGTGTTTTGTACTTTTGGCATATTTTCAGCATTAAGGGCAACATCTTGTGTTGCCTGTCGTCTGCCTGGACCGAGAACAATGCGCACTGTGATATTTGTACAGACGGCGTCTGGCTGTGATAAATAAATATGCATTATTCCATTCACGATATTCATTATTTCTTGATACCTTGATAAGTTCCCCCGCCGCGGTGGCTCAGTGGCTAAGGCGTAGCGCTGATGAGCACTAGGGCGCGGTTTCGATACCCGGCTGCGGCGGCTGCATTTCTGATGGAGGCGAAAAGCAAAAACGCCCGTGTGTACGAGATTTCGGCACACAATAAAGATTCCCAGGTAGTGAAACTTGATCCTGAGCCATCCCCTACGGCGCGCTTCATCGCCTGCGCTGCGTCGGCGCGTTAAACCATACAATCAATCGATACCTTGATAAATCGGGAGGACGTGGTGTCAAGGAACCTCGCCTGAGTCGGTAGGCGTGAAGGGCGCGCGCGGCAAGCGCTCGCGGCTGGTGCAGCCACCCAGCGAAGGGTGGCCGGCGCGATGTGACGTCGTCGACGTCACGTCACGTGACGCGCAGGCCTGAAAAGCTTCCGTGGGTGACGATTCAATCATGCGTTGACAGGCTGAAAAATGGCGCCCTTAGCCCGATTTCCGCCCACAAAACGATTCTTCACACTCAGCAATAGTTTTGACAAAACAGAGGTAACATATATTTTTTTTTTGTGGAAACTGTTTCCGGAAGCAGCAAATGTTTTGACCGGTCATTAAAAAGTTTGCTCGTTCCCATCCGTAACTTCATCAACAAGGCACGTTAAAATAAAACCATGAACAACTGACGTAGCATTATAGGGCCCCTGTCGAGCGCTTACCTGCTCTGCAGAACAAGACGCGATGGTGTCGCAGAGGCGATCCGCACCGTGAAGGTCCACAAAGAGAATCTTCACAGACGAAACGTTGGTGAAAATTGTACTATGTTGTAACATTCCCTCGTAACATTTTCTTTTTCCCGTAGGATCATAATTGAGTGATTACTGCTGAGACGGAAAACTTCACCTTACTTGTCCGTTTCCTCAGCGTGCAGCAAGCATGACCACTATGAAAAGTGAGGAGCTCAGCACCCCCTCCCCCCCCAAATTTTCTCAGTGTGGGGCTCGCGCCGCTGTTGCCACACTCCCCCCCACTGATACGCCTATGATATATACCTTACTTTACGAATTGTAAACCTAAGCGAGAGCCGCGATGCCATTACTTTGTTGCATTGACTAGCTGATTGATATAACAAATGTCCTGCAAGGGCAAAAAATATTCTCGGACATCGCCTTGCTTGCACTGTTGAGGGTTCACTTCCATCTTCAGACCTCTTATATTAGTTAATCTTGGCACGCCTCAGCCGTTACAGCAAGTAATATTGTTTTCTGGTTTTATGAACAAGCGTGTACGAGCTTAGTTTGTTTCTGTTGTGTGATGCAGAGGCGAGCGAGGCCCCTTGAAGTCGGAGTGTTTCTCTGCAAAGGAAAGATTGCCGTGACGGCCATGGAGGTCGGATACCTCGGCTACCGGGTAAGGCCCGCAATACTGGAAAGCGATTGCTAACTGTGCGGAATTTGTCAGCTTTTTTTTTAAGGGGTGACGCGTCTTAAGACCTCACGATGTCCGCCCTCTCCCGTCTGTTCGTAACACCATGTAACCTCAACATTAAGCAACAGAGGGCGTTGGTGGTTCTCGTTTTGCATGTAACCTTCAATTTATAAGCAACAGAGGGCGCTGTGGTTAATGGGAGATCCAAATCAGGGAGTACAGGGTGATATGGGATGGACATCATTTGAGGGCAGGGAAGCTAGCAGCAAGATAAAGTTTAAGAAGCGATTGAGAGAAATGGGGGAGAAGCGTTGGGCTAGGAAGCGTTTCAGCTACTTGTACTTGAAGAATGTCGATACAAAATGGAGGAAGCGAACCAGGAAATTGAATGATAAATACTTAGAAAACAGCAGGTGGCCAAATCAAAGAGAACTATCGGTTAAAAAGAAAGTGAAGGAAACCAAGACTGACATTAGGAAAATTGGCATGATTAAGAAGTCCGCCCAAGAGATCTATTGAACTTTTCAGCAGGAAATTTCCAAGGAAAGGATCTTTGATAATACTCGGGGTAGTTCTTACTCTTTCAGGCCAGGACGGGAGTATTGCGAACCAAGACATATTTGGACAAACACGAAGGCGTAGACACAGTATGCAGTGCGTGTGGAGAGGAAGAAGAAACTGCCGAACACTTGATAATGTTCTGTAAAGGGCTTCACCCTATAGTTCATGATGACGGCGCAGAGATTTTCAAAGCAGTGGGGTTTAGGGACAGGGTGGGCAGAATAGCCTTTAAGCGGGTAGACTTAACTAGAAGGAGGATATCTCATTGGTGGCTTAAGTCAAGGCACGAGTGAAAATTAAACCCTTCACTGCAAAGTACGAATCCTCAACCTCACTATTTAAAGGGAAAAAAAGATAAATCTAATGGTTAGTTCACTAAGTATTGCGGCTAGGTTAGGATAGGGAGGCTTGCCTTAGTAGGAGCTCACGGGTATTCACCAAATGAAGGAGTACAAGATGATCTGGGATTGACATCATTTGAGGGCAGTGAAGCTAGCAGCAGGATAAAATTTGAGAAGCGATTGAGAGAAATGGGGGGGGGGGAGTGTTAGGCTAGGAAGTTATTCAGCTACTTGCACATGAAGAATGTCGTGCAAAATGAAGAAAGCGAACCAGAAAATGGACTGGTAAATACTTAGAAAACAGCAGAGAGCCAAACGAAAAAGAATTATCGGTTAAGGAGAAGGTGAAGGAAGCTGAGGCCAATATGTGGAATATTGGCATGATTAAGAAATCCGCACTAGAGATCTATCAAACTTTTAAGCAAGAAATTGCCAAGGAAAGAATCCATGATTAAGCTCGGGGTAATACTCAACTGTTTGAGGCTAGGACGGGAGTATTGCGAACCAAGACATATCGGGCCAAATACGAAGGGGTAGACAGGGTATGCAGGGCGTGTGAAGAGGAGAGAAACTGCTGAACACTTCACAGTGTTCGGTAAAGGGCTTCACCCTGTAGTTCAAGATGATGGCGCCGTGTTTTAGATGCGGAGCATCTAATACTCGAGGCTTGTAGTGCGGCGCCGTCCGCAAGCTTCCTCCTCCTTCTGCCACCATCTGTGCATCCCTTCCTCCTCTACACACCGCGCGCGCTTCATTCCTTCACTATCTGTGCACCCTTCCTCCTCTACACACCGCGTGCGCTTCTCCTCTTCACGAACATTCGCTAGCTGTATAATGTAGCGCGCATGCGCCGTCACGCTTGGAGAACATCGGCAGCTGACGCGCGCGCATGCGCCGTTGCGCTTCTCCCCTTTCTCGAACATTCGACAGCTGACAGTGCATGCGCCGTCGTGCTGTATATATACTCAAGGTCGGCGCTTGCTCGCTCAGTTGCCGCTCGTCGGTTGGTTTGTACGGCGCGTCGACGTCCAAGGTCGCGGTGAAATGAATTCCAACGAATCCACAAACACAGTGATTGACGTCCCTTCGACCAGCGCCGCCCTTTCGCATACGTGTGTACGTGTTCACTCATTTAACACCCCCTCCTACAACCACGTTAACCAATTTAGCCATCGACCCAAGTAAGTCGCAATTTAACACCCCATTTCACAACCACGTTAACCAATTTAGCCATCGACCCAAGTAAGTCACACTTTAACACCCCGTTAACCAATTATATGCTCCGCATCCTCCTCAGTGTTCCCCGAGGAAAGCTGCGGGCAATTTTTTTCGAATCACTGGGGCTTAGGGACAGGAAGGGCAAAATAGGCTTTAGGCGGGTAAAATTAACTAGAAGGAGGTTATCTGATTGGTGGATAAAGTCAAAGCACGAGTGAAAATTAAACCCTTCACTGCAAAGTACGAGCTCTCAAGCTCACTAGTTAAAGGAAAAAAATAAATCTAGTTTTTGGTTCACTAAGTTTTACGGCTTGGTGGCGTTAGCCACCGCCTAATCTAAAGGGTGTAGCCATATCCATCCATCCATCCATCCATCCATCCATCCATCCATCCATCCATCCATCCATCCATTCATTCATCCGTCCCGTCCGTCCATCCGTCCATCCGTCCATCCATCCATCCATCCATCCATCCATCCATCCATCCATCCATCCATCCATCCATCCATCCATCCATTCATCCATCCATCCATCAATCCATCCATCCATCCATCCGTCCGTCCGTCCGTCCGTTAATCCATCCATCCATCCGTCCATCCGTCCGTCCGTCCGATGTGATGGCGCTGCTGTCAACGCTATATGTATATATAACCACGGTCCATACCACACATTATCTTCTCTCATATGGACGAAGACGAACGCAGGAAAGCGCGACGTGCTGAGTATCAGCGTCGCCGTTGACGGGACGCTACCACGGAAACAAAAGAGAAGGAAGCGGTTGCAAAGCGGCAACGGCGACAACAAAGCTCTGCACCAAAGACTAGGGCTAGGGAAGCAAAGGCTAAGCGGGAAAAACGCCAAGCTGACGCGCAGTTGAGACAACTTGAAGCGGATGGAAGGCGGCAATACCGACAAGAAAATTCTACACTAGAGACGATAGCTAATGAAGCTGTGATTATAAAGTCAAAACGTAACCCGGAACTGGGAACCTCATATCAGCTATAAAGAACGATCGCCGCTATATCACAATCGGTCTCAGCGCTATCTGTTTGAATAAAAAAATATGTAAGTATCACAACCACAATCAGTCTCAGTACTATCTCAAATTTAATCACAATAATCACCTCCGAAAGCTTCACCCCATAATTATCTTCAAGCAGCTTGAAATGCAGTGTTTTTTTCTCTTACGCAGCTAACGATTTTATATGGTATAAGATTCCATGAATCATGCTTTCAAACTGTTAATATACCTGAACCGCTTGGTTGTGATGTACCAGCATTACAAAATAACTGCCAAAAGCAAAACACTTTCTATAACGCTTTGTTTATATATATCATGATGGTATAGTAAAACCCTTTATGGGACAACAACTAACTTTGAGTATAGCACGCATCAGCAAAGCCGAAGTATTGATGCGATATGAGGCCAGACAGGCGTTTCAGTGATCACCAGATGGGCCTCTCGTTCAGCTGTTTTAGACGCTTAGTAACAGTCAAAAGAATTAGAAAGCACGCTGATCTAGTTGATTAGAGTACGTATCCTTTAGACAGCTCAGACGATTCTGTTTGGTTCTTTCTTTGTGTGTGTGTGATGGGTAGGAACTTGCCTGGCTCTTATTTCTATGCTTGAGGCAAAGCTCACATCACAATTTGAAAGCATGTTACGTGTCCGCTTGAACCGTGTCGTGGCTGACTTATTTATAGAGAAGGAAAATTTATGCGGCTACTGTTATCTGTTCACGTATGGTCCGCCTATGAGATATAGCTGCTATGAATAATCGTATTAGCTGTCTCCTGGTGATAAAGATGTAGCCTATTTAGGTATTATCTGTGTGTGGCAGTTAGACCGTTGAAATGAAGCTAGAAAAGAAAAGGCGTAATTAAACGTTCGCGTTCATGCATGAATTTCGATTAATGCCCTAATAATGTTTGTTTCATTGCATCCAATACGATCATTTTTGATGATTCGTAGACATAATCCTGTTGACTGGGGGACTTTGTAATCACCATCTTCTATGCACAATCGTGCGAACAGTCATTAAAATTTGCATTGCAGCGGAACATCCGGAGCCCCGGTATGCTGGCAGAATTCTTGAAAGTCGAACGGTGCAGAAGCGTGACTGCCTCCAAAATTTTGATGGAAACATGCTCTCTGATTGAATCACTTAAGCATTCAGCATTTATGAAATAAATCAGCACGAAATACGGGACCAAAGACAGCAGAACAGGACCAGTGCTGAACTGCCAACTAAGATTTATTTGATGAAATTGTCTTTTTATAGTGTCATATGTTCCCTCTGTTAAGAGGCTACAACAAAAAAATCAGTATCAGCAACAACCATGAACAAAATGAAACCAACTCGTAATAAGATGAAACTGACGCGCATTTGATTATACAGACGTGCATGGATGCTATAGATTCACTTCAAAATGCACATTACCACAGTTCACCATGGTAGAGCACACACACAGCTCTCGCTAATGCGCGGCATTGTACCTGCTCCTCCCAATGCACATATTGATTGATTCATATGTGGGGTTAGCATACCAAAACCACCATATGGTTATGAGAGACGCCTTAGGGGAGGGCTGCGGAAATTTCTACCACCTGAAGTTGTTCAACGTGCACCCAAATCTTAGCACACGGACCTACAACGTTCTCGCCTCCATCGAAAATGTAGCCGTCAAAGCTGGGATTTGATCCCGCGACCTGCGGGTCAGCATCCTAATTCACATAGATATGAAGATAGTGAGGTGACTAAAACGTGGCAGCTGATTGAAAACGACCAGCACAGTAAAACCGCAAAAACAAGAGTGCTATGTCATACAGGAAACGATCGGCAATAAGAAAACCCCACACTAAAAAACGTTAAAGGTTACTTACGCGTGGCCTTTTGATTACGCCATCTGGTCTTTCGAGAGAAATGTGGAGGATTAGCTAACACACTGATCTGCAGCTTTGTTGTTAAGAAATGGAATGGAATGGAAAAACTTTAATTTCGGTCCTGCAGGACGCGCTTAGCGCGTAGCGGGCGTCTCCCACGTAGGGACCGACAGGGAGTACCTGGCGGCCGCTTCGTGGGCCTGCTGGACGGCCCATCGCTGGTCGGCGAGAAGTGAGCTCCTGAGGGACCTCTCCCACTTGCTTGAGGTAGAGTCGGGAGGAGTTGTTCTACACTCCCAGAGCATATGTTCGAGTGTCGCTGTGTGTCCACATGATGGGCATGTGTCGCTGGGGTATGCATCGGGATAATAAACGTGAAGCGTGGCAAGGTTTGGGTACGTGTGTGTCTGTAATAGGCGTAGGGTTAATGCCTGCGGTCGGTTAAGTTTCGGATGTGGGGGTGGAAAAATGCGGCGTTCCAAGTAAAAGTGCTTTGTAATTTCATTGTACGTAATTGGTGCATCCCGATTGGTATCCAACCCAGCAAGATGAGGTTGCCCTGTGGCAGTGCGGTCGGTAAGTGCGCGCGCTGCATCATGGGCGATCTCGTTGAGGTTGGGTAGGGCACCCGGCACCTCGCCGAGATGGGCGGGGAACCAGATGACAGTGTGGTGCTTCAGGGCACTCGGGTCCGCATTGCGCAGGATACGTAACGCCTGGTCGGAGATGACTCCGCGTTCGAAGGCTTTGATGGCCGGCCTGGAGTCGCTGTAGATGAATTCCCGTTTGCTGTCGAGCATAGCTATAGCTATAGCTACTTGCTCCGCTACCTCGGGGTTTCGGGCGAGGATTGTGGCTGAGGTAAGAGTCTGCTGCGCGGATGATACCGCGACCGCAGCGAAGGCTTGGTTGTTGCGATAGGCAGCGGCGTCCACGAACGAGACGTTGTCCGCTTCCATGTCTATGCGCTTGAGAATGGCGGTCGCCCGCGCAAGGCGCCTGCCTCTGTTGTATTCGGGGTGTACATTTCGTGGTATGGGAGCGATCGTAATAAGGTCGCGGATTTCACGGGGAATGAGAGTCAACTCTGGGGGGTCCCTGGCCCTCGAGGAGAAGAAGCCGAGCTCGCGCAGAATATGGCGGCCCGCCTTGGTTGTAGTGAGTCGGGTCATTGCACACGTTCCTGAGCTTCGGCGATCTCTTCTAGCGTGTTATGTACGCCAAGCTCGAGGAGTTTGTACGTTGGAGTGGTGATAGGGAGGCCAAGGGCTCGTTTGACCACCTTGCGAATAAGCGCAATGAGTTGATCGCGCTCAGCACGTAGCCACTTGTGTATAGCGGCAACGTACGTAAAATGGCACAAAACAAACGCGTGTACGAGACGCAGCAGGTTGTCTTCTTTGAGGCCATGGTGCCTGTTGGCTACTCTACGTACGAGTCGTATGGCATTCTCGGTCTTAGTCCTGAGCTTGTGTACTGTTTGGGTGTTGGTTCCGCGGGACTCGATGATCATGCCGAGGACCTTGATGGTGTCTACCCTGGGTATAGTACGACCATCTCTGGTGTGGAGGGTGATATTGCGTTCCGCCGGAGGTTTCCACCCTTTGGGCTTGGCACCCCGGCGTTGGGGCAAATATATCAACAGCTCCGACTTCGCAGGTGAGCACCTGAGACCGGTGTGGTCGAGGTAAGACTCCGGTGGTGTCGATAGCCTCTTGCAGGGCGGACTCAATGAAGCCATCCGACCCTGTGGAGCACCATATGGTTACATCATCCGCATAGATAGTGTGATTTAGCCCGTCTATTTTTGAAAGTCGTTCGGAAAGCCCGATCATCACGAGGTTGAAGAGCGTGGGTGAGAGGACGGATCCCTGAGGAGTGCCCCGCTGTCCGAGCTCCACTTCTTCCGACACTAGGTCTCCTACGCGGAGGACGGCTCTGCGCCGAGTGAGAAAAGAGCGGATAAAGTAGTAAAATCGATGACCTAGGCCGAGGGCTGCGATCGCTTTCAAGATTGACGAGTGCGTTATGGTATCAAAGGCCTTTTCTAAATCGAGACCGAGTATTGCACGAGTGTCCCGAGTGTTTCCGCCATCTAGAATTTGATGCTTTAGGAGTAACAATGGCGTCTTGAGTGGATAACCCTGGTCGGAAGCCAATCATGTGGTGCGGGATGTAGTCGTTTATCTTCGAGGGTACCGACCAACCTTGTTGAGGACGACGTGCTCAGCCACTTTGCCCACGCACGACGTGAGAGATATGGGGCGTAGGTTATCTAGGCTCGCGCGCC
>WOVY01007363.1:0-17119 GCA_013436015.1 Rhipicephalus annulatus
GAACCCATACTCCTTCAAAAAAGAAGGAAACGCTGTGGAAGGGGTGGTCACAATGTTATTGTTGCTTGTTATCTTTCATTTTTTTTTTCGATGTTGTGATGCTTTCGTATTTTCACTCCTGCTTGGGCATGTGGCCTGCAGTATTTTATTATAAGTAAAATAGAAATATATCTTATGTTTTCATCTCTCTCAAAAAATGTCTTTTATTATTTCATAATTTATACCTTGTGTGTTAGAGTATTATATAATACGTGAAAATATGACGCTGAATATGTAAGATATCAGTGTTAGAGCATTGAAATCATTGCCAAAAATCCTACTGTAAAGTAGCACATTCATAAGTCGACTGACTCGGACTCACTAAGACTCCGATTGATCTCGTGAGTGCCATCTGACTGAGTCCAGGTGCGTAATGTTTTAGTGAGTCTGAGTCCCAGAGAGCCCAATTCAAGAGAATTTCGTAAGTGTGGTCGGAGTGAGGCTGCTTCCGGAAAAGGTTGGTGATGTCAGTCCGCGTGAGTGAGTCTCAGTGGGTTCCATATATTTGGCTGACCTATGACATGCAGTCACATCGCAATACCTAGATTTGGGTATATCAAGCTAGCGAAAAAGTCACGAATGGGCCATGAGGATCGCATGTAAAGCACGATGTCTATCACATGGATTTCATGTTTTTAATTTCACGAACCATCAATTACGTTCGGCATGCAGAAATGCCACGAATACCATATGTAGTTTATATAAAGCTAGCAAACTGGCCTTGAGTGTGTCATAAGAGTGCCATGCAGATGTTGCATATGACATATCTAGATTTTAATATTCCCACTTTTCATTCATCTCCATCATAAAGCCACGCCTGGAATTTCACGTTGGTGAACATCAAGCTATAAAAACGGGCATGAGCATACTATGGCGTGGCATGTAAGTCGTGTTGTATATGACATGGCATAGATTCTATTTTACCACTTGCCGTTTGTGTTCATCACACAATCATATCACAAAAATGCAAATTTGTGTACATCATGCTAGCAAAACGGTCTAAAGCGCCGTATAAGCGGGGCATGTAAATCTTGTTGTTTAATAGATGCATGTAATAATTTTTAAACTTTCACCTGTTATTGAAGTTGATGATGCCTAAATGTCTCATCACACCATTAAGCGAAAGAAACGGCCATACAAGCACCATGGTCACGGTGCGAACACCAGACCGTTTTTGACAACTTGGTCGTATAGTTAATAATCGGACTAATAGATAGATAGATAGATATATAGATAGATAGATAGATAGATAGATAGATAGATAGATAGATAGATAGATAGATAGATAGATTTTGCAAAAGTTAACTCAGTGTTCTGTAAATTTTCGCAATGTAAAATGCTCTCGTTAAAAAGCAAAAGCCAAATCTCAACGATAACTACGAATCAGCGAGTATAAGGTTATAAAACTTGCTAGGAAAAATACCTTTATGGCATACACAAATTACGTAGTGCCTAACGATGTGGTATTTATTTCTGCGTAACAATGCTCATTCATCAAAACCTAATTATATTGTTTATGCAGAAGATGAGAAAATTCAGGGGGGACCGATGTGGTACCCAAAACCTTTAACAAAACAAGTAGGAAAAGGGACACCGGCAGGGAGAAGGTCTCCTCTGGATAAGAATCGAGGAGGCCATCGCGGTGAGTGTTTATGAAAACCATAGGGGGTATACCACAGAGAACCTTGCATTGAAACTGCACTACTGTTAGTGACGCCATTACTTCAGGCACTCTTGCAGCAACTGTTGCTCTAGGAAATCTTGTGTTCGAGAAGCTAAGAACAATTCTGTGGCCACAGGAAGCACTTCTGTATCTTGGTATTATGCAGCCACCCGCAGCGGTGGCATCCAGCTTTGTGAACTACTTTTCTCTGGATGCCGTAAGCTGCCGCCACTTCATGCATGTCAAGACAGGAACAAATACAAGTATGCTCACGGCATAGCAAACTAACTCCTATGACCAGGAAATGAGTGATAATGAACATAAGCAACATATGTTCGTTGCTAAATGTACAAGAAAATGCAGCAATCTCAAATTTGCGTTTGCATTCTAAACAGCCTACGCTGCACTTTTGTCAGGCCATTATTTTTACATTGTTTTCTTGAAGTTCTGGTCAGTATGTATATTTCAGCAAGTAAAGAAGCACAAATTTAAGGGTTTGATTTTTTAAAGGCAATTATTAATAAAAACTAGCGATAACGTATTCGAAGAAAAGTACAGGGGGCCGTTGTTAGAAGAGGAAGAAAGGAGAGACAGGGGGGTTAGTCAGGTATACCAGACCATCTGTGTACCTTTTGATGTTATTAGAAGTAATAGTAATGTTAGCGTAAAAAAAGTGGACTAGACGATAACTTGCACAGACACGGACCTACCCTGCGACACTCGAATATTACGTCCTATACCTTACCACTAGGCTGCGGTGATGGTAATTCCCCTGTAAAGTTTACAGGTAGATAAGTCCATTTAAACGTGGAAGTGTAAGCCAGTGCCACCAGTAGCCATTAATGCGAGTGTGGTACACACTTTTAATGTTCCACGTGATCTTATTACAAGACCGCAGCTGATTCACTAATTCTTCGCATACAATCTCAAGGCATGAAGTCTGCCAAAGGAGGCCCTCGCTATGAATACATGAAAGCAGTGTAAATTTAAGTACTCTGTTATTTTGTTACACACAACGTTAATGAACATTACCAGACAGTGATGCCAAAGAAAGTATAGGAGATCTTATTAGAAGTAATTGCAATTCAATGTGAAGAAACGAAATTGGATGAAAAGGTAATTTTGTGCCCGCTGAGGGCGAACCTGTGACCTTTGAATAACTCATTCAAAGTGGCAGTGTCCGTGAGCACCACCAGTAGCTATTAATTACGACCAGTGTGTAATTGTGGCAGTGTAGAACTCGCTGCAATGGCTAATGGCGCTGCCTGACGCTCTCACGTTTAAATGCAGTAGTATTGCGTCACCTACACCAATGACTCAACATGCGTGCTATTTACGTGATGATTAATGATGATCATAAGGCATGTGACATAAAACTGCATTTTTTGGCAAAAAAAATTGTGCTTTATGATTCTGGGCAATTTGTGTCTGTAAAAATGAGACCTAGGTGCCTCTAAATTACTTTGAAATTTTTGTTTGAACTCATTCATTTATCCACGAAATAACACTAGTATCATGTTTACTAATTTGTAGAGTGTCAGTGCCACACCATATATTTTTCTTTTTTCAAAAAGCCTACACTCAATTTTACAGTTCACTTTAAATTTGGTACTCAAATGTGAAAGAAGTAAAAAAGTTACCGGGTCAAAATATATTTGCTGTGATGGCCCAAAGCAATGGTAATTAACACAGAACACGTCCCAAAAATTATTGAACTGTTTTTTGATACCATGCTCCAACTAAGTATGGCCGTTTTTTATCATGATATAAAACCTATTTTGAGCAAGCGTCTGAAAATAGTAGTTCTAAAGCAACAGTTCGCTAAAGAACACATGCGGCCTATGCACATCCTTTGGCTTTTTCCTGGATAAAATACGTACAAGATATAAATGGTGGCTCCCAGCTTCAGGAATGATTTCTGAACTACGGAAGTTTTTGTGCATAATTACAGTCTCAAAGTTTGGGAGTCTTTCTCATCCTCGTTGCCTCCAATAAATCCACTACGAAATGGGAGCGGGTTATAACCCAAGTGTTGGATATTCCGGTGGTGCAATATAGTGTGTGTTTGTTCTTTTTATGCAGAATGGTTGCAGTGACACACGTCAATATTCTTGTGATGCGAAGTAAGATAAGAACAGTTGCAATCTAATTCCAGGGCGGGCGAGAAAGATGCTCTTTCCGACCTTGAACGAACGAACTGCGCAGGCACCTCATTTGCTCGAAGGTGGACCTATAGTGAAGAAACAAATGATTGCGAATTAATTCACTTTCCTATCTGCTGGAACAAAAGCAGAATGTTTCTATCATGCCTGGTCTGCATGAACACATGTATGAAAGGTGAGCAAGCATTCTCATCGTAGACTTGTACTCTAGAAGCTAAATTTTCCAGAAGCTCTAGAAGCTCAAGCAAGAATGTGAAATCATGCAAGCCTTCCGCTCCCACAGGTTGACGACGCAGAATTGTTATCACGAGGCCGTGTTCTGCAAAGAACACGAACACTAGCTGTCACCTAGTGTTATATATAGACTTAAGTGTTTCTTGATAATTAACCTTTTATTTTTTGCCGTCGTCGTCACCCTGATCAAATGCGGTATCGAATGTCTCAGAATAAAAAAAATGTCGTTTTTTTTAACTACTCGAAGTTTAAAGCTCTGCGAGTGTCGCGGTTTCCTGTGTAGCGCATTCTAAAAGGTGGCTAAGGCTTGCCTTTGCTACCTACGCTACGCGAAAGACCTCAGTGGTGTCAAAGTTTATTGAGTGATTGTTCCAAGCACTGTATCTTATATAACGAATGCAACCTACTGTGAAATGAATTTGATAGAATTTGGCACACGGCACGTCATTGGTTGATCTCACATGGCGTGGTTATGTTCACAGAAAAGTGCCTAAAATTGTGAAACACAGCTAAAACGAACGACCCCGGTGGAAATACAAATTAGCGCACGTAGAGTTCGTATTCACCATGAGGACCTTGCGATAGATAAAAACATTTCTTAAAGATGCGTCCGACTTCAATGCCGCATAAGGGGAGGGCCCCACCACCTTGTAAAGGCCAACATTTTCTGCGTGCTTGGCGGTGACTGTCGTCATTGTGTATGTTCGCTGTGTGCCGGCTAATAAATACCTTAACAAAACTGGTGAAGAGGACTGCGTTCCCCTTCGATTCCTTTGTAGCTACGATCACGTACACTGCCACACTGTAAGCAAAAGTTAGCCGAGATGGGAGTTTCTCCAGCACATGAGCCCACAAAACTCCCCTGCCCCAATTATTTACTCCCTGGTAGGGAGTGAACTCGGCACATGTCATCGTAAAACGCCCCCTGCTTAATCACAGTTTATGAACGACATGACTTTGTTAAACTCCCCAGGGAGTTTCAGGTCACGTGGTTACAAACTCCCTACGGGAGCTTTAAAAACCCTCTTTGGGCGTGACGTGTGTGTGTGTATGTGTGCGCGCGTGTGTGTGTGAGTGTGTGTGTGTGTGTGAGTGTGTGTATGTGTGTGTGTGTGTGTGTGCGTATGTGTGTGTGTGTGTTTGTGCGTGTGTGTGTGTGTGTGTGTGTGTGTGTGGTGTGTGTGTGTGTGTGTGTGTGTGTGTACGGGCATATGTTTGCACGTCGGTGCGAAACACATGTGCTTTTTGTGGCTAACCGTGTGAACATCTGTCAACAGGCAACAAAATTATAAGTGCAGCGAAGAATAGCAATGACCGGTTGGTATTTACTGCGAACATTTCAATATATTTCGTGCCGTTAAACTACGCTGAACATCGGTCCGATTCCTCAACGAAACGCCGTGAATGCCGCGCTTCAAAGGGCCGAGTAAAAAAACCTTTGAAGAATAAATTAATGGTAGCAAAAGTAAGCTGTTACGATCGTCAGCGGCTGCTCCTGAAGTTTCACCGCGAAAAACTTCAAAGCGGTCTGAAGTAGGCTTTGCTCGACTACGGCAGGCTGGCCGGCAACTGGTCTGAGAGTTGCGGCCGGCGACGCGCTCGCCCCATCTCCGCCGATAGTGGCTTCTCGGAGTGTCATCGGTATTTCACCGGCTGTAACATCAAAGTGGTAAGAAGGCGTCGCTATGGCGTCGGTATCAAGCCGGCATCGTATCGAGCTCGCACTGCGCATCGGCTGCCGTGGCGAGCTCTGCGAGCTATACATGCAATGCATGCGAGCAACGGAAACAGCGACTGCTAACCGTCTCATTCGTTTAGGTCTAATCGCTCCGTAGCTTAAACTGCGTGGATAGCGGACACCTATTTCTGTGCATGGGAAAAAACAACGAGACGTAAACTGCACATCAGCAAGCATTTTGTGATCGCCAGCTGTCATTCATCGAATCACCGTGCCGTACTCGTGAGTGAGTTAGAAGTGTGGCAGCTTGGGCTAGCTGGTATGGCATGACGATAGTTATAGCGCGAGAACAAAACGACGACACAGAGACAAGAAGGACACGAAAGATACGAGCGCTCGCGTCTTTCGTGTCCTTCTTGTCTCTGTGTCATCGTTTTGTTCTCGCGCTATAACTATTGTCGTAAAGTGAGGCCTAGTAGTCGAACGCGGTATCGGCGGTCTACCTCGGTTCATCGCTGGAGCTGCTGAATGTGCCTCGTTAATGTGTTTATTCAAGGCCGCGCGCACTTTGTGTATGATTCAGTGCATTTTACGGGCCCACAAACAGTACTGCTAATGCAAATTCAGCCTGTACGACAGAGCGTCAACTAATAAAGCATTTTCGCTAGAGTAAAAAAAATATTGAATATTAGGCAACATTACGATAAAATGCATGTGTGTTGAAGTGCTTACATCAGACCACCGCAAGTTCATACTTACGCCGTGCGTGTTCATTTCTTAATTATTAGAAAAAAAGGCTTTCACCTGGGGCTATATGGGAGGTCAAAATGTGCTGCCTATATATACCCGGTGACTATATGGTAGGTGTGTACTGCGTGTGGCAAGCTGTGGTGAGTGCGAGTGTTGTAATATTACGTGAACGTTGTGAGAATGTTTGTGTACTGTAGTCTTTGTTGTGCGCAATTAATGAAATTCAATTAAAATTACGTTTGCACATGGTACGGCTGCTGACGTAATTTTTTTTTCTCAGCCGATGCAAAAAATTTACTCCCTTATTGACCTGAAAAAGTTCCCCAATGGATGTAAATAAGAACCCCCCTGGCACCATGCAAAAACCCCCTACTGATGGGAATTAAATTTTTTACTCCCTCCGGACGGTGCTTATAAAACTCCCATCGAGGCGTGCGCTGGAGGACAAGGTCATTTACTCCCATCTCGGCTTATTTCTGTTTACAGTGCATCTACTATGCGCCACAACGCCTCACGGCAAACACCTCCTCCCATGCCGCCTCCTTGCCCCGGTGTCCTCAGGATACGTGATCCACCCATCTTCACTGGTGCCGATGGCACTGACGTGGAGGACTAGCTTGCCGTTTACGAGCGCGTGTGTGTCCCCAACAAATGGGGCGACGACGGCCATTTGACCAACTTGGTGTGCTACTTTCCGGGCGTAGCTAGTTAGTGATACAACAGCCACGCATCTGATTTTGCATCCTGCTCCGATTCTAAGACCACTCTCATCAACGTTTTTGGCCACCCTGCTATTCGTAAGCTGCAAGCCAGCAGCGCTTACGCAAACGCGCTCAACAGGCCGGTGAGTCCTCCAACAGCTATATCGAAGATGTCCTGGACTTATGCAAGAAATCCAATGACAGTGTGTCCGAATTCGACAAGATCCGGAACGTCATGAGAGGCATGGACGATGATGCCTTCACGATGCTGCTCGCGAAAAACCCAGGCACCATGGCTTATTGCCCTCGGAAATCGTGCACCAGTTCTCTCTCTGTGCCCTTTGCCCACCCACTGGGTGTTCAACAACCGGCCAATACCCTTCCTCCTCCAATCCACCGAGCGATTGAGCAGGAAATAGCGGATCATGCCTGCGTACCACCCACATTAACCTCCAGCTCCTGCGCCCCTAAGTTACGCTCAAGCGGCCGCCAGGCCACCTCTTGTCGTTCCAGTGCCCGCCCCACTGACTTAGGCCGAAACTTCCACGAAAATTCCGTCCTTTGCAACGGGCAGGCCAGCTACATTTGTTGACGCGGCCCCCTAGACTCATCCCCAGCTCACTCTGGCAGCCTTTACAGCTACCATTCCGTCGTCGGCTCTTGCGAGATGGACGAGACCTACCCCGGTGAACCAACGGCGCACACCCGACCACCGGCCCATCTTCTTTGCCTGTGGTTACACCGGCCACGTAGCACGTTATTGTCCTCGCGTACATCCGCCCCACATCTCATTGCCTGTTGCTGGCCAGCTCAGCCGTCTCTATCGCGATGAACCGCCCTCTATGCCAACGCCGTCCTCACCTAGCTCCATCTCCTTGAAAGTCGCCATCTCCACGATGTCGTTCCCCGTCCCCCATCCGGCCAAGTTCGGTAGCTCACGAGCGGAAAAACTAGTCGTCGCAGTTACTGAAGCAAAGGACTGTGACGATGTCGCAATGTGAAAGCCCTCAGAGCAGCCCATCCAAGGTCATTGGGTACTGGCAGGCACCCGTGGCTGATGACGCTCGACCGAAGACTGACTTCATCACACCCGATGGCTTGTACAAGTTCAACGCCATGCTGTTTGTCCCTATCTAATGCAACTGTCACCTTTGAGCGCATGATGAACACCGTTTTGCGCAACTTGTAATGGCACACGTGCTTGTGTTGTCTCGACGACATTGTTGTCTTCTATCCAGATTTCTCCACGCATCTCCAACGTGTGACAGACATTTTCGCGCATGTGAACAATGCCGGCTTGCAACGAAATCTGAAAAAAGTGCCGCTTTGCAGCAGGACGACTCACCATCCTAGAGTACGTGAAGTCCGAGGACGGCATTCTTCCTAACCCAGCCAAGCTTCAGGCCGTGGCTGAATTCCCAAATTTGCGTCTGTCAAAGAACTGCGTAGATTCAAGGGCCAGTAGTCGTACTTTCGACGCTTTACATGAAACTTTGGCCCGATCATATTACCGCTGGCGAAACTGCTTGAAAATAACGGGCTCCTCAATTCGTGGTCGTCCGAGTGCGACAACGCGTTTGCAAAGCTCCGTCAGTCGTTGACGTTTTCCTCCAATTCTACGCCACTACGACCCTACGGCACCGATGGGGGTGCACACGGACGCCAGTGGTGTAGGCATCGGTGCTGTCCTGGTGCAGCGCAAACCCGGATCGCCTGAATATATCGTGGCATAGGCAAGCCATACGCTCACTAGAGCTGAGACAAACTACACTGTCACGGAAAAAGGAGCGCCTTGCGATCGTCTGGGCCCTTTCAATGTTTCGACATTATGTGTACGGTCGCCCATTCGATTTCGTCACTGACCATCATGCACTATGCTGGCTGTCATAATTGAAGGATCCCTCAGGCCGTCTCGCATCTTTGGCTCTTCGCTTACAAGACTAAGACAATCGACGTTCTTCCCACAACGGACGCTGGCATGATGACGCTGACACCCTTTCGCGCTCCCCTTTGTATGAAGACGACGTGCCCTGCTCAGTATCCTCAATTGTTTCTGCCATCGAGGTTGGCACCATGGATTGCTACCGAACAGCGAAAGAATGATTGGATCGCCCCGCTGATAGACTTGCTCTCTGATCCGTCCGCAACGCCATCCACGCGTGCCTTGCGTCGTCGAGCTCGCCATTTCGCCATCCGTGCGGCCTCCTACACCAACGCAATCACGACGGCGATGGCCGGCAATGGTTACTCGTGATACCCCGCAGTCAGTGGTTGGAGATATGCGAATCCTTCCAATTTGATTCCCAATCAGCGCACTCTGGGTTATCCAAATCCTATCCCCGCATTCGACAGCGCTTCTTCTGGCACGGGATGTACCGCTACATGCAGCAGTTCTTTTGCTCCTGTCTCGCTTGCCAACGCCGCAAACTGTCAGCACACATGTCACCAGCCGTTCTGCAACCGTTTCTTTGCCCTGACCGTCCGCTTGGACGCATAGGTATTGATTTGTGTGGACCACTTCCCCTGACGTTGGCTGGCAACCGCTGGGCCATCGTCGCCGTAGATCATTCAACACGATAGACCAAAACCCCCGCTCTTTCTGCGGCTACTCTGCGCGATGTTGCATCCTTCCTACTGCATCGATTCATACTGCGCCATAGTCCACCCCAGGAGCTTCTCAGCGATCAAGGCCGTGTCTTCTTGTAGGAAGTCGATGAATGGCCTCAGCAAACGCTTTAAGCAATCCCTCGGTGACATGCTTTCGATGTACGTTGCCGCCAATCACACGAATTGAGATACTATACTGCCCTTCATCACTTACGCCTACAACACCAACCCGCAGAGCACGACCGGTTTTCACCTTCTTGCTGTGAGTCCGTGCTTGGCCGGGACTGTCGTCATTGTTTACGCTTACCTGTGTGCCGGCTAATGAAAGCCTAACAGCATATATATATATATATATATATATATATATATATATATATATATACGACATCCAACAGATAATAACGCAAAGAAGGTATAGGGATAGTTATTAAGTTATTAGACCAATGGTAATGTAAATGTGAAGAAAGAAAAGTGGGATGAAAAGATAACTTGCCGTGAGAAGAAACCGAGCATTATTCGAAGGTCGCAGTATCGGTTCCTGCTCACGGCAAGTTATCGTTTCATCCACTTTTCTTTCTTCACATTTACATTACCATTGGTCTAATAACTTAATAACTATCCCTACCTATATATAAATATATATATATATATATTATATATATATATATATATATTGATATATCTATATATATATATATATATATATATATATATAATATATATACGACATCTAGCAGATAATAACGCAAAGAAGGTATAGGGGATAGTTATTAAGTTATTAGACCAATGGTAATGTAAATGTGAAGAAAGAAAAGTGGATGAAAAGATAACTTGCCGTGAGCAGGAACCGATACTGCGACCTTCGAATAATGCTCGGTTTCTTCTCACGGCAAGTTATCTTTTCATCACTTTTCTTTCTTCGCGATTTACAGTACAATTGGTCTCATAACTTCCTCTATACATTCCTTGGCATTATTGTCTGTTAGATCTCTATAATAGTGCGGTCAGAACACGTAAAAACGAGCCCTTAAATATACACTTATGTCCCTTATATATGTATATATGTATATATATATAAATAAATAAATAAACAAATATATATATATATATATATATATATATATATATAAATATATATATATATAATACGAAGAGTCACTACCGAGGAAAAAACAAAGGGAAGCGCGGGTACAGAGGGAAGACGACGTTGCTTCTATTGTGATCGCGGTCTCAGTGCTCGTGAAAAAACCCCTGAAGTTACCCTCACTCTACGTAATATATATATTAATGAGATCTACAGACAGTAATGCCAAGGAATGTAAATAAGAAGAAAGAAAAGTGGACGAAAAAATAACCAACCGTGAGCATATATATATATATATATATATATCTATATATATATATATATATATATAGTATATATATATATATATATATATATATATATATATATATATAGTATACATATATATGTGTGTGTGTGTGTGTGTGTGTGTGTATGCTTTTACGCACACGTAAAATCCATAACAACCCAATTCCTGTGCGCTTCACAGCGGAAATTTTTTTTTCACTCCGCAGGATACGTCGCAAGACGTCTTGGGGCTACCAAAGCTCACACCCTTTAACATGATGAAGGCGCGCGATTTTTCACACTTCAACCCCCTTATAAATATACTAAAGCACCACGAAAATTCTAATTCTATCGCCATATCCGATACTTGTGATAAACAGGTTGCACAAATAAAAGCAAAATAGAAGACAGCAACCTGTTGTGAGACAACGATAATATCGAATGGTATGGGTCAACAGACATCGTTGATGAGGATCATTTTTGGACCTACCTACCATTCAGGTGCTTTCGTGAAATGACAAGTGAATTTTTGTACGCCGAACTTCTTTGAATATCCGACTTCCATTATTAGAAGCCACAGCCACTCCCACACCTTTGCGCATTTTCAGTCAGCTTTGTCGTGAAGCTAAATGACTACACGGCAAACCATACCGCAAATTTGAAGGGGCACTAGGCGCCATGGAGTATCCTAAAATTAACTGCAGGATACTCTGTCACTGCGACAGTTCAGCGACCATGGCAATATTAGGTAGTCCACGGATTGACCTAGTCTTCGTACTTGTGGGTAATGATTCGCACGTTTGGCTTCATTTATTGCTGTGTTTGCTTTTGTTTCGAACGAAAGAAGTAACCCTCTTGAACTTCGTGACCAAATTTGAAATGATAAGCCTAAAGGAATATGTGGTGATCGCAATCGCTGAACATTGCTGATTTTTGTTCATGAGAAAACAGCTACAAGCCACACAGAGCCGGAAGTATGAAGATTAGACAAATCCATGTACTACCCATAATTCCCATGCTCGCTGAAGCCCCGTACGTTGCCGATTCCATAGACATTTGCGCCAGAGTTCCCTCTAGTGTATACTTAGGAAACTTACGCAAGACGCTAAGGGGTTGTCGGTGTTGATTCAGTAGCTGTAATCAGATGATAATGATGATGCCGTATACGCATGGATAACACCCACTCTGGGAAATTGGCCAAGAAACGAGTAATCATATAGAAGGGATCACATACTACCTGTAAATATAATTAATTATAAAATGGTAAGAAGAAATTAAATTTCACTGGAACTCTCGCTTTTTTTCTTTCCCTTCAAGGATTTTTGCGTTCCTCTACCTTACGGCATGGATATCAAACAGCGAGAATTCATTGTTTAAAACTGATAATACAGCATGCAGGTATTACTGTGAGAGGATTATTTCACTATAGACAACATACAAAAATTGGCAGTGCGCAAGGCTTCTCAATCTAGTATCTGAAATATTGATAAAACTGGGAAAGACCCAAATATAGAAATTGGCGTCACAGTAAAAAACTTAAGAGCATTGCTGGTGGTCGTGGTTCATCGGCTAAGATCACCATCTGGCGGCGTCTAGAGTCAATACAGTAATAAATCAAACTTTCTCTGCAGTGGCTTAGCCATCGTAACTCTATAAATTAGAGTGCCATTGTAGGCTTGGTTAGCACCCCGTTCCCCCCCCCCCCTCCTTGATTTCGCGTAACTTCAAAATTCTCTGTTGTAAGAAATTACGGTCTTTAGCGAAGCGAATTTTGTGGAATATCTTGTCTCATAGCGAAAGAAACTTAGACCGCAGAGGACGCACAATGGTAATGCGATCCCTCTACGGACATTTGTGAAGATAGCGCGCGCAACAGTGCTCACGCGACTATGTGAGTGTACAGTCGCCGCTGAGCCAATGTATCCGTCCTCCTACACCAAGTGCTCCTTTATTCAGTTTCGTCCGATGATAGACAGAAAGGCCATTTCTTCTCTGCCTGAGAAATCATCAATGATATGCTTCGCAGACAGGGTGATGCGGTGGCATCCGCCTGTGTTCCAAGATGACCGTGTCATTTTATCTCTGCCCAGCCGTGTTTTATTCCCGGGTAGTCAAAGGCTACCACCCGTTCGTACAGCATGCGATGTGCGTTTGTTAACAATTTGAACATGGCAGCGATGATTAGAGCCCGCTGAGAGGGTGCTTAAAACTGTTTTACTTTGATAAAAGTAACACCACGGCCGAGCTGGAGGTGTGCCACGACTCTGCTCTAAACTAGAATGACCATATTCAGCAAACATTCTAGCTGGATGGGGAAGGACGGCGGAGAGGTTAAGGCGCAATGACAGAAAGAATAAAATGTCTTACCGTTCAAACAGACAATTTTCCTTTTAACAGCAGACTTGTTTTTGGCACGGAGTAAGCCCATGTATTGTACGCAATAACTATGCCATGCGGTGAAGGAATAGGGCACGCCTAAATACCGTGTAAACGAGGCGTGAGGAAAAGCAGATAACATAGAGAGAGGGAGCAAGGAACTATGATTGAGAGCAGTGGGATGATAACCGGTGGGGTTGTGATAGAAGAGAGGGAAGCCTAGTAAAACAAAAAGTGCTGAAGCAAGGATGAAGGAGAGAGGTGAGCGTCAAGCGAGAGCTCTGCGTTGTGAAGTGGAGAGAAGGACGGGAATAGGGAAGAGGCGTGATAGGAAGCTGAAATGGAAGATAGTAGGATTAGGGGAACCAAATTAAATGCAATGACATTTTGGGTGAGTTTCGGACCAGGGTACCCAACGTGCGGAGACGCAAGTAGCAGCCACTCAGCTATCTAGGTGCGTCAGCTCGCAAGCCGTTTCTGGGAAACATACGAAGGCACTACTATGGTTGAGTGAACGAGAAAAAATTAGAAGAACAAAATACAAAGAGACACCATACAGGAAGATAGCAGATCATAGCCAATTCAAAGGGGTGTAATGGCCAGGCTACATACGACAGCCACTGTTAAGCGGCTTTCGGTATGAAGTGGCACGCAACGTAGTCGCACAGGCACGTTGGCAGGACAGTGGGACCCCAGCTGCCAAACTTAGACATCATCGTCTATATCGGGACAAACTGGTCACTTATTTAAACAGGCCATATTATCAATTGGCGCGTTAGCGGCAGTGCAGTGTTAATTTGTTGTACTCAGTGGCACTATTTTAGAGTGATTTTCCCGCCATGGTTGGAGCTCAGCAAATACTGTGAACGTGAATTGCGCGTCACACACAAAGTGACCCCAAATTACATAATACAAACTTCCAAAATTATTTAGGCTATTTTATGTACATTTCTGAAATAAAAATACCAGAACGTTAATGAGTGAAGAAGACGAGGTTCTCTTCTTCTGAGTGTCTTGGCGTAAGCGCTGCCATGAAGAAGTGCCAGGTTAAAAAGCTCTGCATTTTATTTCATTACCTTTGCTCAGAACAGAAGCGACATTTATTATTATTACGCAATGTCGGTAAAATCCATGACGCAATGTCCTAATTGTGAAAATAAAAAAAAATGCCTAGCTATTCGTAAAGCTGGTTTTGATGAACAAATAAAACCAGTTAACACATGTGGCCTCTGCATGCTCTTATTTGTGATTTAATTAAAGTTCCTGAGTTTATCAGCTCAATATTTCGCGCTTTTGATGATCCACCAGCAGCTCACGCACCCATTAGGTCTAAACCAGCATGTCGAAGCTGAATACTACTATAAATATGTCTCGTTATATCTGCGAAGAACCTAAATCTTATCCAGCTTGATATAAAAAAAATTACGTTTTAAAAACACGTGTTTGCAAAGAAAAGCATGTGACTAGTGTGTTTTCTTTAGTTTACCAGACTGCTAGTTTTATGATGATAAGCGCGTTAGTTTTTCTGTATGAAAATAATTTCTTATTTTTTTAGGAAACAGAAGAGACCCGGAGTGGAGCCGAAGAAATACAGAAATTTTGTGAAAAAAGCATGAATAAACGTCCTGGAAAAGCATAGCTTGAGCTAACATTTCGTGCATGTTCGAGACTTCCAGATTAAGGTAGTGAAAATAAAGTACTTCTCAAAATTTTTTTTACTTTAGCGTTGTTCTTGAGTAGTGCGTTTTTTCAAGTGTGCATCCGTCAAAGTGCAAGTATAACAAAGTGTGCAGACCTAAAGATGCTGATTGCTTCCCTTACACTGAAACACTAAGACCTGCTCGTGCTTCATTTTCAGCATTGCTGGCATGCGCACTTATTATTTTGTTTCTTGAAAGCTCAGTGATTGTATTTTTTTGATTATCATAACTTAAGGATGCCGTGTTTTTAAGGCGCATTCAATTCCAGAGGGCCAATCAGCCTTTTTACCTCTGCAAAGGTGTCCCAGCTGCATGAAACCATAAGGTAACTTGGTGCAAGAATGCACGCATTCTATACCAGGTGCACCGAGGAGAAACGTTTTTCCACTGGAGCTTGCCGCAGAGGGTGCAACGGGTAAAACATCCACAATGGTGAAAGTCACCGCTCTGAAGGAGCAACGCATCCCGTAGCTCCATTCCCACTTTTTAGGGGCGAAGCTTCTTAAAGCGGCACCCATTCGTCCCTCATTGTCATAGTCGTAGTCGTAGTGTGTAACCACTGTTACATTTTGACCTGCAAGGTGGTGCCAGTGCGAGATTTCTCCCATGCTTTGTTGAACAATAAATGTTCGCGGCGTGCGCGTTAACTAAAAGCCGAATGCTCCTGCTTCTCATTCCCCATTGACAGCCATTGAGCACTATCTGACAAGAAAGGGTTGCTATGTTATACTCGCTGGGTGTAACCTCGATACGAAGCGCAAGCCGTAAGAAAGTAAAAGCCGAATTCTCCTGTCTCTCATTTCCCATTAGCAGCCATTGGCATGTACATTGAGCATTTATAAAAACTATCTGACAGGAAAAGTTTGCTACGTTATACTCGCTGGACATAACCTTTTTGGTTTTAGAAAGATTTAGCGAGCGTTTGGGCCGCAGTGCCATCAATACATTGAACTAGTATATACCATGAACTCGAGGTGGTGAAAGGTGGGAAGTAGACCTCAAGCGCGAGCCGTAAGAAATTGTGCGCGTGCCACCTTTTGTTTAGTGCTTGGAATGTCTGTCTGATGGCGGTGCCTCTTTATGGGGAATATATGATGAAAAGATGCGAGATGGTGGTACTTGGAGTGTTGAATAGATGTACAAACGGACACACAGACAGATGCGTGGATGGACGCATGAACGGACGCAGGGGCGAATGCATGGATGAAACCCAGGGACGGACGCACAAACAGACGCACGCACCGACGGGCGGATGGACGCATGGACGGTCACACAGACGGATGCATGGACGGACGGAAGCAAGAATGAATGGACGGACGAATGCTTCGCCCCACTCTCCATCATTCACTTTGTGGATATGCTGCCACTTTTCGATCAACTCTACTTCGCCCGCAGCGGTGGTCTAGTGGCTAAGCTACTCGGCTGCTGACCCGCAGGTCGCGGGATGTAATTCCGGCTGCGGCGGCTGGATTTTTGATGGAGGCGAACATTTTGTAGGCCCGTGTGCTCAGATTTGGGTGCACGTTCTACAAAGAACTCCAGGTCGGTCGAAATTTCCGAAGGTCCTCCACTACAGCATCTCTCATAATCATGCTGGTTTTGGGAAGTTATTACCCAAATATAAATAAACCAATAGACTCAACTTCAATGGACTTAATATTTCTGTGGAGCCTGAAGCCCTCACTAAGCTCTGCCAACAAATGAAGAGGCGGAGTCGGTGAGCTGGCGCTTGACATTGGTTGAAAGGTATTTTACCACTGATTTTCCCCCTGACGTTACGCACCGGCACTGCAGTAGTAGTCTGCTCCAGCGTCAAGGAGCTGGCGTCAAAAGAATCCGCCTATTTCTTTGCAAAGCA
>WOVY01007364.1:0-37635 GCA_013436015.1 Rhipicephalus annulatus
CACTGTAGTCCGGCCGTGGAAGAATTTGCCCTATTGTTCCCTCCTTGGGTGCGCAGGGCCGTAATGAATTTGCGCGCATTTCCGGCCACTGTAGTCCGGCCGTGGAAGAATTTGCCCTATTGTTCCTCTCTTTTGGTGCGCAGGCCAGTAAGAATTCGCGCTCGTGACACGCGACTGTAGTCGGCCGTTGGAATTTTCCACTATTGTCCTCCGTGGGTGCGCAGGCCCGTAAGAATTGCTTGCCCGTGCCGCGGACTGTAGTCTCAGAGACTTTCGTGGAAGAATTTGCCTTATGTTCCTCCTTTGGTGCACAGGCCATAATGAATTGCGCACGTGCCGCCACTGTAGTCAGGCCGTTGAGGATTTTCCCCTATGTTCCCTCCTTGGGTGCGCAGGCAGTAAGGAATCGCGCGCGTGCTGCGACTGTAGTCCGGCCGTGGAAGAGTTTGCCCTATATTTCTCTCCTTGGGTGCGCAGGTAGTAAGGAATTGCGCGCGTGCCGCCACTGTAGTCCGGCAAATGAAGAGTTTGCCCTATTGTTCCCTCCTTGGGTGCGCAGGCCGTAACGAATTGCTCGCGTGCCGCAACTGTATTCCGGCCATGGAAGAATTTGCCCTATTGTTCCTTCCTTGGTTGCGCAGGCCGTAATGAATTGCGCACGTGCCGCCACTGTAGTCCGGCCGTGGAAGAATTTGCCCTATTGTTCCCTCCTTGGGTGCGCAGGCCGTAAGGAACTGCGCGCGTGCCGCCACTGTAGTCCGGCCGTGGAAAAACTTGCCCTATTGTTCCCTCCTTGGGTCCGCAGGCCATAAGGAATTGCGCGCGTGCCGCCACTGTAGTCCGGCCGTGGAAAAACTTGCCCTATTGTTCCCTCCTTGGGTGCCAGGCCGTAAGAAATTGCGCGCGTGCCGCCACTGTAGTCCAGCCATTGAACAATTTGCCCTATTGTTCCCTCCTTGGGCGCGCAGGCCGTAAGGCATTGCGCTCGTGCCACCACTGTAGTCCGGCCGTGGAAGGATTTTTCCTATTGTTCCCTCCTTCGGTGCGCAAGCCGTAAGGAATTGCGCGCTTGCCGCCACTGTTGTCCGGCCGTGGAAAAATTTTCGCTATTGTTCCCTCTTCGGGTGTGCAGACCGTAAAGAATTACGCGCGTGCCGCCACTGTAGTCCGGCCGTGGAAGAGTTTGCCCTATCAATCCCTCCTTGGGTGCACAGGCCGTAAGGAATTGCGCGCGTGCCGCCACTATAGTCCAGCCGTTGAGGAATTTGCCCTATTGTTCCTTCTTTGGGTGCGCAGGCTGTAAGGAATTGCGCTCGTGCCGCCACTGTAGTCCGGCCATTGAAGAATTTGCCCTATTGTTCCCTCCTTGGGTCTGCAGGCCGTAGGGAATTGCGCTCGTTCCGCCACTGTAGCCGGGCCGTGGAAGAATTTGCCCTATTGTTCTCTCCTTTGGTGCGCAGGCCGTAAGGAATTGCGCGCGTGCCGCCACTGTAGTCCGGCCATTGAAGAATTTGCCCTATTGTTCCCTCCTTGGGTGCGCAGGCCGTAAGGAATTGCGCTCTTGCCGCCACTGTAGTCTGGCCGTCGAAGAATTTTCCCTATTGTTCCCTCCGTGGGTGCGCAGGCCGTAAGGAACTGCGCGCGTGCCGCCACTGTAGTCCGGCCATGGAAAAATTGTCGCTATTGTTCCCTCTTCGGGTGTGCAGGCCGTAAAGAATTACGCGCGTGCCGGCACTGTAGTCCGGCCGTTGAAGAATTTGCCCGATTGTTCGCTCCTTGGGTGCGCAGGCCGTATGGAATTGCGCGCGTGCCGCCACTGTAGTCTGGCCGTGGAAGAATTTGCCCAATTGTTCCCTCTTTGGGTGCGCAGGCCGTAAGGAATTGCGCGCGTGCCGCCACTGTAGTCCGGCCGTGGAAGAATTTGCGCTATTGTTCCCTCCTTGGTGCGCAGGCCATATGGCATTGCGCGCGTGTCGCCACTGCAGTCCGGCCGTGGAAAAATTTGCCCTATTGTTTCCTCCTTGGGTGCACAGGCCGTAAAGAATTGCGCGCGTGCCGCGACTGTAGTCCGGCCGTGGAAGAATTTGCCTTATTGTTTCCTCCTCTGGTGCACAGGCCGTAATGAATTGCGCACGTGCCGCCACTGTAGTCCGGCCGTGGAAGAATTTGCCCTATTGTTCCCTCCTTGGGTGCGCAGGCAGTAAGGAATCGCGCGCGTGCTGCGACTGTAGTCCGGCCGTGGAAGAGTTTGCACTATATTTCTCTCCTTGGGTGCGCAGGTAGTAAGGAATTGCGCGCGTGCCGCCACTGTAGTCCGGCAAATGAAGAGTTTGCCCTATTGTTCCCTCCTTGGGTGCGCAGGCCGTAAGGAATTGCTCGCGTGCCGCAACTGTAGTCCGGCCATGGAAGAATTTGCCCTATTGTTCCCTCCTTGGGTGCGCAGGCCGTAATGAATTGCGCACGTGCCGCCACTGTAGTCCGGCCGTGGAAGAATTTGCCCTATTGTTCCCTCCTTGGGTGCGCAAGCCGTAAGGAACTGCGCTCGTTCCGCCACTGTAGTCGGGCCGTGGAAGAATTTGCCCTATTGTTCCCTCCTTTGGTGCGCAGGCTGTAAGGAATTGCGCGCGTGCCACCACTGTAGTCCGGCCGTTGAAGAATTTGTCCTATTGTTCCCTCCTTTGGTGCACGGGCCGTAATGAATTGCGCACGTGCAACCACTGTAGTCTGGCCGTGGAAGAATTTTCCCTTTTGTTTTTCCTTGGGTGTGCAGGCCGTAGGGAATCACGCGCGTGCCGCCACTGTAGTCCGGCCATTGAAGAATTTGCCCTATTGTTCCCTCCTTGGGTGCGCAGGCCGTAATGAATTGCGCGCGTGCCGCCACTGTATTCTGGCCGTATAAGAGTTTGCCCTATTGTTTCCTCCTTGGGTGCACAGGCCGTAAAGAATTGCGCGCGTGCCGCGACTGTAGTCCGGCCGTTGAAGAATTTGCCTTATTGTTTCCTCCTCTGGTGCACAGGCCGTAATGAATCGCGCACGTGCCGCCACTGTAGTCCGGCCGTGGAAGAATTTGCCCTATTGTTCCCTCCTTGGGTGCGCAGGCAGTAAGGAATCGCGCGCGTGCTGCGACTGTAGTCCGGCCGTGGAAGAGTTTGCCCTATATTTCTCTCCTTGGGTGCGCAGGTAGTAAGGAATTGCGCGCGTGCCGCCACTGTAGTCCGGCAAATGAAGAGTTTGCCCTATTGTTCCCTCCTTGGGTGCGCAGGCCGTAAGGAATTGCTCGCGTGCCGCAACTGTAGTCCGGCCATGGAAGAATTTGCCCTATTGTTCCCTCCTTGGGTGCGCAGGCCGTAATGAATTGCGCACGTGCCGCCACTGTAGTACGGCCGTGGAAGAATTTGCCCTATTGTTCCCTCCTTGGGTGCGCAGGCCGTAAGGAACTGCGCTCGTTCCGCCACTGTAGTCGGGCCGTGGAAGAATTTGCCCTATTGTTCCCTCCTTTGGTGCGCAGGCCGTAAGGAATTGCGTGCGTGCCGCCACTGTAGTCCGGCCATTGAAGAATTTGTCCTATTGTTCCCTCCTTTGGTGCACAGGCCGTAATGAATTGCGCACGTGCCACCACTGTAGTCCGGCCGTGGAAGAATTTGCCCTTTTGTTCCCTCCTTGGGTGTGCAGGCCATAGGGAATCACGCGCGTGCCGCCACTGTAGCCCGGCCGCAGAAGAGTTTGCCCTATCGTTCCCTCCTTGGGTGCGCAGGCCGTAAAGAATTGCGCGCGTGCCGCGACTGTAGTCCGGCCGTGGATTCCTCCTTGGGTGCGCAGGCCGTAAGGAATTGCTTGCGCGCCGCAACTGTAGTCCAGCCGTGGAAGAATTTGCCTTATTGTTTCCTCCTTTGGTGCACAGGCCATAATGAATTGCGCACGTGCCGCTACTGTAGTCCGGCCGTGGAAGAATTTGCCCTATTGTTCCCTCCTTGGGTGCGCAGGCAGTAAGGAATCGCGCGCGTGCTGTGACTGTAGTCCGGCCGTGAAATAGTTTGCCCTATATTTCCCTCCTTGGGTGCGCAGGTCGTAAGGAATTGCGCGCGTGCCGCCACTGTAGTCCGGCAAATGAAGAGTTTGCCCTATTGTTCCCTCCTTGGGTGCACAGGCCGTAAGGAATTGCTCGCGTGCCGCAACTGTAGTCCGGCCATGGAAGAATTTGCCCTTTTGTTCCCTCCTTGGGTGTGCAGGCCGTAAGGAATCACGCGCGTGCCGCCACTGTAGTCCGGCCGTGGAAGAATTTGCCCTATTGTTCCCTCCTTGGGTGCACAGGCCGTAAAAAACTGCGCTCGTTCCGCCACTGTAGTCGGGCTCTGGAAGAATTCGCCCTATTGTTCCCTCCTTCGGTGCGCAGGCCGTAAGGAATTGCGCGCGTGCCGCAACTGTAGTCCGGCCATTGAAGAATTTGCCCTATTGTTCCCTCCTTGGGTGCGCAGGCCGTAAGGAATTGCGCTCTTGCCGCCACTATAGTCCGGCCGTGGAAGAATTTTCCCTATTGTTCCCTCCGTGGGTGCGCAGGCCGTAAGGAATCGTGCGCGTGCAGCCACTGTAGTCTGGCCGTGGAAAAATTGTCGCTATTGTTCCCTCCTTGGGTGCGCAGGCCGTAAGGAATTGCTCGCGTGCCGCAACTGTAGTCCGGCCGGGGAAGAATTTGTCCTATTGTTCCCTCCTTTGGTGCACAGGCCGTAATGAATTGTGCACGTGCCGCCACTGTAGTCCGGCCGTGGAAGAATTTGCCCTTTTGTTCCCTCCTTGGGTGTGCAGGCCGTAAGGAATCACGCGCGTGCCGCCACTATAGCCCGGCCGTTGAAGAATTTGCCCTATTGTTCCCTCCTTGGGTGCGCAGGCCGTAATGAATTTCGCACGTGCCGCCACTGTAGTCCGGCCGTGGAAGAATTTGCCCTATTGTTCCCTCCTTGGGTGCGCAGGCCGTAAGGAACTGCGCGCTTGCCGCCACTGTAGTCCGGCCGTGGAAGAGTTTGCCCTATATTTCCCTCCGTGGGTGCGCAGGCCGTAAGAAATTGCTCGCGTGCCACAACTGTAGTCCGGCCGTGGAAGAGTTTGCCCTTTTGTTCCCTCCTTGAGTGCGCAGGCCGTGATGAATTGCGCACGTGCCGCCACTGTAGTCCGGCCGTGGAAGAGTCTGCCCCATTATTCCCTCCTTGGGTTCGCAGGCCGTAAGGAATTGTGCGCGTGCCGCCACTGTAGACCGGCCGTGGAAGAATTTGCCCAATTGTTCCCTCTTTGGGTGCATAGGCCGTAAAGAATTGCACGCGTGCCGCCACTGTAGTCCGGCCAAGGAAGAATTTGCCCTATTGTTCCCTCCTTGGTACGCAGGCCGTAAGGCATTGCGCGCGTGCCGCCACTGTAGTCCGGCCGTGGAAGAATTCGTCCTATTGTTGCCTCCTTGGGTGCGAAGGCCGTAAGGAATTGCGCGCGTGCCGCCACTGTAGTCCGGCCGTGGAAAAACTTGCCCTATTATTCCCTCCTTGGGTGCCAGGCCGTAAGAAATTGCGCGCGTGCCGCCACTGTAGTCCAGCCATTGAACAATTTGCCCTAATGTTCCCTCCTTGGGCGCGCAGGCCGTAAGGCATTGCGCTCGTGCCACCACTGTAGTCCGGGTGTGGAAGGATTTTTCCTATTGTTCCCTCCTTCGGTGCGCAAGCCGTAAGGAATTGCGCGCGTGTCGCCACTGTTGTCCGGCCGTGGAAAATATTTCGCTATTGTTCCCTCTTCGGGTGTGCAGGCCGTAAAGAATTACGCGCGTGCCGCCACTGTAGTCCGGCCGTGGAAGAGTTTGCCCTATCAATCCCTCCTTGGGTGCACAGGCCGTAAGGAATTGCGCGCGTGCCGCCACTATAGTCCAGCCGTTGAAGAATTTGCATTATTGTTCCTTCTTTGGGTGCGCAGGCTGTAAGGAATTGCGCTCGTGCCGCCACTGTAGTCCGGCCATTGAAGAATTTGCCCTATTGTTCCTCCTTGGGTCTGCAGGCCGTAGGGAATTGCGCTTGTTCCGCCACTGTAGTCGGACCGTGGAAGAATTTGCCCTATTGTTCTCTCCTTTGGTGCGCAGTCCGTAAGGAATTGCGCTCTTGCCCGCGCCACTGTAGTCTGGCCGTCGAAGAATTTTCCCTATTGTTTCCCTCCGTGGGTGCTCAGGCCGTAAGGAATTGGCGCGCGTGCCGCCACTGTAGTCCGGCCATGGAAAAATTGTCGCTATTGTTCCCTCTTCGGGTGTGCAGGCCGTAAAGAATTACGCGCGTGCCGGCACTGTAATCCGGCCGTGGAAGAATTGCCCGATTGTTCGCTCCTTGGGTGCGCAGGCCGTAAGGAATTGCGCGCATTCCGCCACTGTAGTCCCGGCCGTGGAAGAATTTGCCCTATTGTTCTCATCATTTTGTGTGCGCAGGCCATAAGGAATTGCGCTCAGTGACACCACTGTAGTCCGGCCGTGGAAAAATTTCCCTATTGTTCCCTCCGTGGGGTGCGCAGGCCGTAAGGAATTGCGCGCGTGCCGCCACTGTAGTCCGGCCGTGGAAGAATTTGCCCTATTGTTCCCTCCTTGGGTGCGCAGGCCGTAAGGAATTGCGCGCGTGCCGCCACTGTAGTCCGGCCGTGGAAGAATTTGCCCTATTGTTCCCTCCTTGGGTGCGCAGGCCGTAAGGAATTGCGCGCGTGCCGCGACTGTAGTCCGGCCGTGGAAGAATTTGCCCTATTGTTCCTCCTTGGGTGCGCAGGCCGTAAGGAATTGCGCGCGTGCCGCCACTGTAGTCCGGCCGTGAAGAATTTGCCCTATTGTTCCCTCCTTGGGTGCGCAGGCCGTAAGGAATTGCGCGCGTGCCGCCACTGTAGTCCGGCCGTGGAAGAATTTGCCCTATTGTTCCCTCCTTGGGTGCGCAGGCCGTAAGGAATTGCGCGCGTGCCGCCACTGTAGTCCGGCCGTGGAAGAATTTGCCCTATTGTTCCCTCCTTGGTGCGCAGGCCGTAAGGAATTGCGCTCGTGCCGCCACTGTAGTCCGGACCATGGAAGAGTTTTCCCTATTGTCCCTCCTTGGGTGCGCAGGCCGTAAGGAATTGCTGCGCGTGCCGCCACTTGTAGTCTCGGCCGTGAAAAATTGTCGCTATTGTTCCCTCCTTGGGTGCGCAGGCCGTAAGAATTGCGCGCGTGCCGCCAATGTAGTCCGGCCGTGGAGAATTTGCCTATTGTTCCCTCCTTGGGTGCCGCAGGCCGTAAGGAATTGCGCGCGTGCCGCCACTGTAGTCCGGCCGTTGAGAATTTGCCTATTGTTCCCTCCTTGGGTGCGCAGGCTGTAAGGAATTGCGCGCGTGCCGCCCTGTAGTCCCGCCGTTGAAGAATTTGCCCTATTGTTCCCTCCTTTGGGTGCGCAGGGCCGTATGAATTGCGCACGTGCCGCCACTGTAGTCGGGCCGTGGAAGAATTTGCCCTTTGTTTTCTCTCCTTGGGTGCGCAGGCCGTAAGGAAATCGCGCGCGTGCCGCCACTGTAGTCCGGCCATTGAAGAGTTTGCCCTATTGTTCCCTCCTTGGGTGCGCAGGCCGTAAGGAATTGCGCTCGTGCCGCCACTGTAGTCCGGCCGTGGAAGAGTTTGCCCTATTGTTCCCTCCTTGGGTGCGCAGGCCGTAAGAATTGCGCGCGTGCCGCCACTGTAGTCCGGCCGTGGAAGAATTTGCCCTATTGTTCCCTCCTTGGGTGCGCAGGCCGTAAGGAATTGCGCGCGTGCCGCCACTGTAGTCCGGCCGTGGAAGAATTTGCCCTATTGTTCCCTCCTTGGGTGCGCAGGCCGTAAGGAATTGCGCGCGTGCCGCCACTGTAGTCCGGCCGTGGAAGAATTTGCCCTATTGTTTCCTCCTTGGGTGCGCAGGCCGTAAGGAATTGCGCGCGTGCCGCCACTGTAGTCCGGCCGTGGAAGAATTTGCCCTATTGTTCCCTCCTTGGGTGCGCAGGCCGTAAGGAATTGCGCGCGTGCCGCCACTGTAGTCCGGCCGTGGAAGAATTTGCCCTATTGTTCCCTCCTTGGGTGCGCAGGCCGTAAGAATTGCGCGCGTGCCGCCACTGTAGTCCGGCCGTGGAAGAATTTGCCCTATTGTTCCCTCCTTGGGTGCGCAGGCCGTAAGGAATTGCGCGCGTGCCGCCACTGTAGTCCGGCCGTGGAAGAATTTGCCCTATTGTTCCCTCCTTGGGTGCGCAGGCCGTAAGGAATTGCGCGCGTGCCGCCACTGTAGTCCGGCCGTGGAAAAATTTGCCCTATTGTTCCCTCCTTGGGTGCGCAGGCCGTAAGAAATTGCGCGCGTGCCGCCACTGTAGTCCGGCCGTGAAGAATTTGCCCTATTGTTCCCTCCTTGGGTGCGCAGGCCGTAAGGAATTGCGCGCGTGCCGCCACTGTAGTCCGGCCGTGGAAGGATTTTTCCTATTGTTCCCTCCTTGGGTGCGCAGGCCGTAAGGAATTGCGCGCGTGCCGCCACTGTAGTCCGGCCGTGGAAAATTTCGCTATTGTTCCCTCCTTGGGTGTGCAGGCCGTAAAGAATTGCGCGCGTGCCGCCACTGTAGTCCGGCCGTGGAAGAATTTGCCCTATTGTTCCCTCCTTGTGGTGCGCAGGCCTGTAATGAACTGCGCACGCTTGCTCGGCCACTGTAGTCCGGGCCGTGGAAGAATTTTCCCCTATTGTTTCCCATCCGTGGGTGCGCAGGCCTGTAAGGAATTGCTGCGCGTGCCAGCCACTGTAGTCCTGGCCGTGAAGAATTTGTCGCTATTGTTCCCTCCTTGGGTGCCGGCAGGGCCGTAAGGGAATTGCTCAGCGTGCAGCCACTGTAGTCTGGCCGTGGAAGAATTTGTCCCTTTGTTTCCCTCCTTGGGTGTGCAAGGCCGTAATGGAATCAGCGCAATCGTGCCGCCACTGTAGTCCGGCCAGTGGAAGAATTTGCCCTATTGTTCCCTCCTTGGGTGCTGCAGGCCGTATGAATTCACGCGCGTGCCGCCACTGTAGTCTGTCGGCCGTGAAGGAATTTGCCCTATTGTTCCTCCTTGGGTGCACCGGGCCGTAATGAATTGCGCCCACTGTGTGCCGCAACTGTAGTCCGGCCGTTGGAAGAATTTGCCCTTATTGTTCCCTCCTTTGGTGCAGCAGGCCGTAAGGAATCTGCGCGCGTTGCCGCCACTGTAGTCCGGCCGTGGAAGAATTTGCCCTATTGTTCCCTCCTTGGGTGCGCAGGCCGTAAGGAATTCGCGCGCGTGCCGCCACTGTAGTCCGGCCGTGGAAGAATTTTGCCCTATTGTTCCCTCCTTGGGTGCGCAGGCCGTAAGGAATTGCCGCACGTGCCGCCACTGTAGTCCGGCCGTGAAGAATTGCCCTATTGTTCCCCTCCTTGGGTGCGCAGGCCGTAAGGAACTTGCGCGCGGTGCCACAACTGTAGTCCGGCCGTGGAAGAGTTTGCCCTATTGTTCCCTCCTTGAGTGCGCAGGCCGTGATGAATTGCGCACGTGCCGCCACTGTAGTCCGGCCGTGGAAGAGTCTGCCCCATTATTCTCCTCCTTGGGTTCGCAGGCCGTAAGGAATTGCGCGCGTGCCGCCACTGTAGTCCGGCCGTGGAAGAATTTGCCCTATTGTTCCTCCTTTGGTGCGCAGGCCGTAAGGAATTGCGCGCGTGCCGCCACTGTAGTCCGGCCGTGGAAGAATTTGCCCTATTGTTCCCTCCTTGGGTGCGCAGGCCGTAAGGAATTGCGCGCGTGCCGCCACTGTAGTCCGGCCGTGGAAGATTTTCCTATTGTTCCCTCCTTGGGTGCGCAGGCCGTAAGGAATTGCGCGCGTGCCGCCACTGTAGTCCGGCCGTGGAAAATTTGCCCTATTGTTCCCTCCTTGGGTGCGCAGGCCGTAAGAATTGCGCGCGTGCCGCCACTGTAGTCCGGCCGTGGAAGAATTTGCCCTATTGTTCCCTCCTTGGGTGCACAGGCCGTAAGGAATTGCGCGCGTGCCGCCACTGTAGTCCGGCCGTTGAAGAATTTGCCCTATTGTTCCTTCTTTGGGTGCGCAGGCCGTAAGGAATTGCGCGCGTGCCGCCACTGTAGTCCGGCCGTGAAGAATTTGCCCTATTGTTCCCTCCTTGGGTGTGCAGGCCGTAAGGAATTGCGCGCGTGCCGCCACTGTAGTCCGGCCGTGGAAGAATTTGCCCTATTGTTCCCTCCTTGGGTGCGCAGGCCGTAAGGAATTGCGCGCGTGCCGCCACTGTAGTCCGGCCGTGGAAGAATTGCCCTATTGTTCCCTCCTTGGGTGCGCAGGCCGTAAGAATTGCGCGTGCCGCCACTGTAGTCCGGCCGTGGAAGAATTTGCCCTATTGTTCCCTCCTTGGGTGCGCAGGCCGTAAGGAATTGCGCGCGTGCCCCACTGTAGTCCGGCCGTGGAAAATTTCGCTATTGTTCCCTCCTTGGGTGCGCAGGCCGTAAGGAATTGCGCGCGTGCCGCCACTGTAGTCCGGCCGTGGAAGAATTTGCCCTATTGTTCCCTCCTTGGGTGCGCAGGCCGTAAGGAATTGCGCGCGTGCCGCCACTGTAGTCCGGCCGTGGAAGAATTTGCCCTATTGTTCCCTCTTTGGGTGCGCAGGCCGTAAGGAATTGCGCGCGTGCCGCCACTGTAGTCCGGCCGTGGAAGAATTTGCCCTATTGTTCCCTCCTTGGTGCGCAGGCCGTAAGCATTGCGCGCGTGTCGCCACTGTAGTCCGGCCGTGGAAAAATTTGCCCTATTGTTCCTCCTTGGGTGCGCAGGCCGTAAGAATTGCGCGCGTGCCGCGACTGTAGTCCGGCCGTGGAAGAATTTGCCTTATTGTTTCCTCCTTGGTGCGCAGGCCGTAAGAATTGCGCACGTGCCGCCACTGTAGTCCGGCCGTGGAAGAATTTGCCCTATTGTTCCCTCCTTGGGTGCGCAGGCAGTAAGGAATGCGCGCGTGCTGCGACTGTAGTCCGGCCGTGGAAGAGTTTGCCCTATATTCTCTCCTTGGGTGCGCAGGCCGTAAGGAATTGCGCGCGTGCCGCCACTGTAGTCCGGCAATGAAGAGTTTGCCCTATTGTTCCCTCCTTGGGTGCGCAGGCCGTAAGGAATTGCTCGCGTGCCGCCACTGTAGTCCGGCCATGGAAGAATTTGCCCTATTGTTCCCTCCTTGGGTGCGCAGGCCGTAATGAATTGCGCACGTGCCGCCACTGTAGTCCGGCCGTGGAAGAATTTGCCCTATTGTTCCCTCCTTGGGTGCGCAGGCCGTAAGGAACTGCGCTCGTTCCGCCACTGTAGTCGGGCCGTGGAAGAATTTGCCCTATTGTTCCCTCCTTTGGTGCGCAGGCCGTAAGGAATTGCGCGCGTGCCGCCACTGTAGTCCGGCCGTTGAAGAATTTGCCTATTGTTCCCTCCTTTGGTGCGCAGGCCGTAAGAATTGCGCGCGTGCCGCCCACTGTAGTCCGGCCGTGGAAGAATTTTCCCTATTGTTTTTCCTTGGGTGTGCAGGCCGTAAGGAATCACGCGCGTGCCGCCACTGTAGTCCGGCCGTGAAGAATTTGCCCTATTGTTCCCTCCTTGGGTGCGCAGGCCGTAAGGAATTGCGCGCGTGCCGCCACTGTAGTCCGGCCGTGGAAGAATTTGCCCTATTGTTCCCTCCTTGGGTGCGCAGGCCGTAAAGAATTGCGCGCGTGCCGCCACTGTAGTCCGGCCGTGGAAGAATTTGCCTTATTGTTCCTCCTTGGTGCGCAGGCCGTAATGAATTGCGCACGTGCCGCCACTGTAGTCCGGCCGTGGAAGAATTTGCCCTATTGTTCCCTCCTTGGGTGCGCAGGCCGTAAGGAATCGCGCGCGTGCCGCCACTGTAGTCCGGCCGTGGAAGAGTTTGCCCTATTTTTCCCTCCTTGGGTGCGCAGGCCGTAAGGAATTGCGCGCGTGCCGCCACTGTAGTCCGGCAATGAAGATTTGCCCTATTGTTCCCTCCTTGGGTGCGCAGGCCGTAAGGAATTGCGCGCGTGCCGCCACTGTAGTCCGGCCGTGGAAGAATTTGCCCTATTGTTCCCTCCTTGGGTGCGCAGGCCGTAAGGAATTGCGCGCGTGCCGCCACTGTAGTCCGGCCGTGGAAGAATTTGCCCTATTGTTCCCTCCTTGGGTGCGCAGGCCGTAAGGAATTGCGCTCGTGCCGCCACTGTAGTCCGGCCGTGGAAGAATTTGCCCTATTGTTCCCTCCTTGGTGCGCAGGCCGTAAGGAATTGCGCGCGTGCCGCCACTGTAGTCCGGCCGTGGAAGAATTTGCCCTATTGTTCCCTCCTTGGGTGCGCAGGCCGTAAGGAATTGCGCGCGTGCCGCCACTGTAGTCCGGCCGTGGAAGAATTTGCCCTATTGTTCCCTCCTTGGGTGCGCAGGCCGTAAGGAATTGCGCGCGTGCCGCCACTGTAGTCCGGCCGTGGAAGAATTTGCCCTATTGTTCCCTCCTTGGGTGCGCAGGCCGTAAGGAATTGCGCGCGTGCCGCCACTGTAGTCCGGCCGTGGAAGAATTTGCCCTATTGTTCCCTCCTTGGGTGCGCAGGCCGTAAGGAATTGCGCGCGTGCCGCCACTGTAGTCCGGCCGTGGAAGAATTTGCCCTATTGTTCCCTCCTTGGGTGCGCAGGCCGTAAGGAATTGCGCGCGTGCCGCCACTGTAGTCCGGCCGTGGAAGAATTTGCCCTATTGTTCCCTCCTTGGGTGCGCAGGCCGTAAGGAATTGCGCGCGTGCCGCCACTGTAGTCCGGCCGTGGAAGAATTTGCCCTATTGTTCCCTCCTTGGGTGCGCAGGCCGTAAGGAATTGCGCGCGTGCCGCCACTGTAGTCCGGCCGTGGAAGAATTTGCCCTATTGTTCCCTCCTTGGGTGCGCAGGCCGTAAGGAATTGCGCGCGTGCCGCCACTGTAGTCCGGCCGTGGAAGAATTTGCCCTATTGTTCCCTCCTTGGTGCGCAGGCCGTAAGGAATTGCGCGCGTGCCGCCACTGTAGTCCGGCCGTGGAAGAATTTGCCCTATTGTTCCCTCCTTGGGTGCGCAGGCCGTAAGGAATTGCGCGCGTGCCGCCACTGTAGTCCGGCCGTGGAAGAATTTGCCCTATTGTTCCCTCCTTGGGTGCGCAGGCCGTAAGGAATTGCGCGCGTGCCGCCACTGTAGTCCGGCCGTGGAAGAATTTGCCCTATTGTTCCCTCCTTGGGTGCGCAGGCCGTAAGGAATTGCGCGCGTGCCGCCACTGTAGTCCGGCCGTGGAAGAATTTGCCCTATTGTTCCCTCCTTGGGTGCGCAGGCCGTAAGGAATTGCGCGCGTGCCGCCACTGTAGTCCGGCCGTGGAAGAATTTGCCCTATTGTTCCCTCCTTGGGTGCGCAGGCCGTAAGGAATTGCGCGCGTGCCGCCACTGTAGTCCGGCCGTGGAAGAATTTGCCCTATTGTTCCCTCCTTGGGTGCGCAGGCCGTAAGGAATTGCGCGCGTGCCGCCACTGTAGTCCGGCCGTGGAAGAATTTGCCCTATTGTTCCCTCCTTGGGTGCGCAGGCCGTAAGGAATTGCGCGCGTGCCGCCACTGTAGTCCGGCCGTGGAAGAATTTGCCCTATTGTTCCCTCCTTGGGTGCGCAGGCCGTAAGGAATTGCGCGCGTGCCGCCACTGTAGTCCGGCCGTGGAAGAATTTGCCCTATTGTTCCCTCCTTGGGTGCGCAGGCCGTAAGGAATTGCGCGCGTGCCGCCACTGTAGTCCGGCCGTGGAAGAATTTGCCCTATTGTTCCCTCCTTGGGTGCGCAGGCCGTAAGGAATTGCGCGCGTGCCGCCACTGTAGTCCGGCCGTGGAAGAATTTGCCCTATTGTTCCCTCCTTGGGTGCGCAGGCCGTAAGGAATTGCGCGCGTGCCGCCACTGTAGTCCGGCCGTGGAAGAATTTGCCCTATTGTTCCCTCCTTGGGTGCGCAGGCCGTAAGGAATTGCGCGCGTGCCGCCACTGTAGTCCGGCCGTGGAAGAATTTGCCCTATTGTTCCCTCCTTGGGTGCGCAGGCCGTAAGGAATTGCGCGCGTGCCGCCACTGTAGTCCGGCCGTGGAAGAATTTGCCCTATTGTTCCCTCCTTGGGTGCGCAGGCCGTAAGGAATTGCGCGCGTGCCGCCACTGTAGTCCGGCCGTGGAAGAATTTGCCCTATTGTTCCCTCCTTGGGTGCGCAGGCCGTAAGGAATTGCGCGCGTGCCGCCACTGTAGTCCGGCCGTGGAAGAATTTGCCCTATTGTTCCCTCCTTGGGTGCGCAGGCCGTAAGGAATTGCGCGCGTGCCGCCACTGTAGTCCGGCCGTGGAAGAATTTGCCCTATTGTTCCCTCCTTGGGTGCGCAGGCCGTAAGGAATTGCGCGCGTGCCGCCACTGTAGTCCGGCCGTGGAAGAATTTGCCCTATTGTTCCCTCCTTGGGTGCGCAGGCCGTAAGGAATTGCGCGCGTGCCGCCACTGTAGTCCGGCCGTGGAAGAATTTGCCCTATTGTTCCCTCCTTGGGTGCGCAGGCCGTAAGGAATTGCGCGCGTGCCGCCACTGTAGTCCGGCCGTGGAAGAATTTGCCCTATTGTTCCCTCCTTGGGTGCGCAGGCCGTAAGGAATTGCGCGCGTGCCGCCACTGTAGTCCGGCCGTGGAAGAATTTGCCCTATTGTTCCCTCCTTGGGTGCGCAGGCCGTAAGGAATTGCGCGCGTGCCGCCACTGTAGTCCGGCCGTGGAAGAATTTGCCCTATTGTTCCCTCCTTGGGTGCGCAGGCCGTAAGGAATTGCGCGCGTGCCGCCACTGTAGTCCGGCCGTGGAAGAATTTGCCCTATTGTTCCCTCCTTGGGTGCGCAGGCCGTAAGGAATTGCGCGCGTGCCGCCACTGTAGTCCGGCCGTGGAAGAATTTGCCCTATTGTTCCCTCCTTGGGTGCGCAGGCCGTAAGGAATTGCGCGCGTGCCGCCACTGTAGTCCGGCCGTGGAAGAATTTGCCCTATTGTTCCCTCCTTGGGTGCGCAGGCCGTAAGGAATTGCGCGCGTGCCGCCACTGTAGTCCGGCCGTGGAAGAATTTGCCCTATTGTTCCCTCCTTGGGTGCGCAGGCCGTAAGGAATTGCGCGCGTGCCGCCACTGTAGTCCGGCCGTGGAAGAATTTGCCCTATTGTTCCCTCCTTGGGTGCGCAGGCCGTAAGGAATTGCGCGCGTGCCGCCACTGTAGTCCGGCCGTGGAAGAATTTGCCCTATTGTTCCCTCCTTGGGTGCGCAGGCCGTAAGGAATTGCGCGCGTGCCGCCACTGTAGTCCGGCCGTGGAAGAATTTGCCCTATTGTTCCCTCCTTGGGTGCGCAGGCCGTAAGGAATTGCGCGCGTGCCGCCACTGTAGTCCGGCCGTGGAAGAATTTGCCCTATTGTTCCCTCCTTGGGTGCGCAGGCCGTAAGGAATTGCGCGCGTGCCGCCACTGTAGTCCGGCCGTGGAAGAATTTGCCCTATTGTTCCCTCCTTGGGTGCGCAGGCCGTAAGGAATTGCGCGCGTGCCGCCACTGTAGTCCGGCCGTGGAAGAATTTGCCCTATTGTTCCCTCCTTGGGTGCGCAGGCCGTAAGGAATTGCGCGCGTGCCGCCACTGTAGTCCGGCCGTGGAAGAATTTGCCCTATTGTTCCCTCCTTGGGTGCGCAGGCCGTAAGGAATTGCGCGCGTGCCGCCACTGTAGTCCGGCCGTGGAAGAATTTGCCCTATTGTTCCCTCCTTGGGTGCGCAGGCCGTAAGGAATTGCGCGCGTGCCGCCACTGTAGTCCGGCCGTGGAAGAATTTGCCCTATTGTTCCCTCCTTGGGTGCGCAGGCCGTAAGGAATTGCGCGCGTGCCGCCACTGTAGTCCGGCCGTGGAAGAATTTGCCCTATTGTTCCCTCCTTGGGTGCGCAGGCCGTAAGGAATTGCGCGCGTGCCGCCACTGTAGTCCGGCCGTGGAAGAATTTGCCCTATTGTTCCCTCCTTGGGTGCGCAGGCCGTAAGGAATTGCGCGCGTGCCGCCACTGTAGTCCGGCCGTGGAAGAATTTGCCCTATTGTTCCCTCCTTGGGTGCGCAGGCCGTAAGGAATTGCGCGCGTGCCGCCACTGTAGTCCGGCCGTGGAAGAATTTGCCCTATTGTTCCCTCCTTGGGTGCGCAGGCCGTAAGGAATTGCGCGCGTGCCGCCACTGTAGTCCGGCCGTGGAAGAATTTGCCCTATTGTTCCCTCCTTGGGTGCGCAGGCCGTAAGGAATTGCGCGCGTGCCGCCACTGTAGTCCGGCCGTGGAAGAATTTGCCCTATTGTTCCCTCCTTGGGTGCGCAGGCCGTAAGGAATTGCGCGCGTGCCGCCACTGTAGTCCGGCCGTGGAAGAATTTGCCCTATTGTTCCCTCCTTGGGTGCGCAGGCCGTAAGGAATTGCGCGCGTGCCGCCACTGTAGTCCGGCCGTGGAAGAATTTGCCCTATTGTTCCCTCCTTGGGTGCGCAGGCCGTAAGGAATTGCGCGCGTGCCGCCACTGTAGTCCGGCCGTGGAAGAATTTGCCCTATTGTTCCCTCCTTGGGTGCGCAGGCCGTAAGGAATTGCGCGCGTGCCGCCACTGTAGTCCGGCCGTGGAAGAATTTGCCCTATTGTTCCCTCCTTGGGTGCGCAGGCCGTAAGGAATTGCGCGCGTGCCGCCACTGTAGTCCGGCCGTGGAAGAATTTGCCCTATTGTTCCCTCCTTGGGTGCGCAGGCCGTAAGGAATTGCGCGCGTGCCGCCACTGTAGTCCGGCCGTGGAAGAATTTGCCCTATTGTTCCCTCCTTGGGTGCGCAGGCCGTAAGGAATTGCGCGCGTGCCGCCACTGTAGTCCGGCCGTGGAAGAATTTGCCCTATTGTTCCCTCCTTGGGTGCGCAGGCCGTAAGGAATTGCGCGCGTGCCGCCACTGTAGTCCGGCCGTGGAAGAATTTGCCCTATTGTTCCTCCTTGGGTGCGCAGGCCGTAAGGAATTGCGCGCGTGCCGCCACTGTAGTCCGGCCGTGGAAGAATTTGCCCTATTGTTCCCTCCTTGGGTGCGCAGGCCGTAAGGAATTGCGCGCGTGCCGCCACTGTAGTCCGGCCGTGGAAGAATTTGCCCTATTGTTCCCTCCTTGGGTGCGCAGGCCGTAAGGAATTGCGCGCGTGCCGCCACTGTAGTCCGGCCGTGGAAGAATTTGCCCTATTGTTCCCTCCTTGGGTGCGCAGGCCGTAAGGAATTGCGCGCGTGCCGCCACTGTAGTCCGGCCGTGGAAGAATTTGCCCTATTGTTCCCTCCTTGGGTGCGCAGGCCGTAAGGAATTGCGCGCGTGCCGCCACTGTAGTCCGGCCGTGGAAGAATTTGCCCTATTGTTCCCTCCTTGGGTGCGCAGGCCGTAAGGAATTGCGCGCGTGCCGCCACTGTAGTCCGGCCGTGGAAGAATTTGCCCTATTGTTCCCTCCTTGGGTGCGCAGGCCGTAAGGAATTGCGCGCGTGCCGCCACTGTAGTCCGGCCGTGGAAGAATTTGCCCTATTGTTCCCTCCTTGGGTGCGCAGGCCGTAAGGAATTGCGCGCGTGCCGCCACTGTAGTCCGGCCGTGGAAGAATTTGCCCTATTGTTCCCTCCTTGGGTGCGCAGGCCGTAAGGAATTGCGCGCGTGCCGCCACTGTAGTCCGGCCGTGGAAGAATTTGCCCTATTGTTCCCTCCTTGGGTGCGCAGGCCGTAAGGAATTGCGCGCGTGCCGCCACTGTAGTCCGGCCGTGGAAGAATTTGCCCTATTGTTCCCTCCTTGGGTGCGCAGGCCGTAAGGAATTGCGCGCGTGCCGCCACTGTAGTCCGGCCGTGGAAGAATTTGCCCTATTGTTCCCTCCTTGGGTGCGCAGGCCGTAAGGAATTGCGCGCGTGCCGCCACTGTAGTCCGGCCGTGGAAGAATTTGCCCTATTGTTCCCTCCTTGGGTGCGCAGGCCGTAAGGAATTGCGCGCGTGCCGCCACTGTAGTCCGGCCGTGGAAGAATTTGCCCTATTGTTCCCTCCTTGGGTGCGCAGGCCGTAAGGAATTGCGCGCGTGCCGCCACTGTAGTCCGGCCGTGGAAGAATTTGCCCTATTGTTCCCTCCTTGGGTGCGCAGGCCGTAAGGAATTGCGCGCGTGCCGCCACTGTAGTCCGGCCGTGGAAGAATTTGCCCTATTGTTCCCTCCTTGGGTGCGCAGGCCGTAAGGAATTGCGCGCGTGCCGCCACTGTAGTCCGGCCGTGGAAGAATTTGCCCTATTGTTCCCTCCTTGGGTGCGCAGGCCGTAAGGAATTGCGCGCGTGCCGCCACTGTAGTCCGGCCGTGGAAGAATTTGCCCTATTGTTCCCTCCTTGGGTGCGCAGGCCGTAAGGAATTGCGCGCGTGCCGCCACTGTAGTCCGGCCGTGGAAGAATTTGCCCTATTGTTCCCTCCTTGGGTGCGCAGGCCGTAAGGAATTGCGCGCGTGCCGCCACTGTAGTCCGGCCGTGGAAGAATTTGCCCTATTGTTCCCTCCTTGGGTGCGCAGGCCGTAAGGAATTGCGCGCGTGCCGCCACTGTAGTCCGGCCGTGGAAGAATTTGCCCTATTGTTCCCTCCTTGGGTGCGCAGGCCGTAAGGAATTGCGCGCGTGCCGCCACTGTAGTCCGGCCGTGGAAGAATTTGCCCTATTGTTCCCTCCTTGGGTGCGCAGGCCGTAAGGAATTGCGCGCGTGCCGCCACTGTAGTCCGGCCGTGGAAGAATTTGCCCTATTGTTCCCTCCTTGGGTGCGCAGGCCGTAAGGAATTGCGCGCGTGCCGCCACTGTAGTCCGGCCGTGGAAGAATTTGCCCTATTGTTCCCTCCTTGGGTGCGCAGGCCGTAAGGAATTGCGCGCGTGCCGCCACTGTAGTCCGGCCGTGGAAGAATTTGCCCTATTGTTCCCTCCTTGGGTGCGCAGGCCGTAAGGAATTGCGCGCGTGCCGCCACTGTAGTCCGGCCGTGGAAGAATTTGCCCTATTGTTCCCTCCTTGGGTGCGCAGGCCGTAAGGAATTGCGCGCGTGCCGCCACTGTAGTCCGGCCGTGGAAGAATTTGCCCTATTGTTCCCTCCTTGGGTGCGCAGGCCGTAAGGAATTGCGCGCGTGCCGCCACTGTAGTCCGGCCGTGGAAGAATTTGCCCTATTGTTCCCTCCTTGGGTGCGCAGGCCGTAAGGAATTGCGCGCGTGCCGCCACTGTAGTCCGGCCGTGGAAGAATTTGCCCTATTGTTCCCTCCTTGGGTGCGCAGGCCGTAAGGAATTGCGCGCGTGCCGCCACTGTAGTCCGGCCGTGGAAGAATTTGCCCTATTGTTCCCTCCTTGGGTGCGCAGGCCGTAAGGAATTGCGCGCGTGCCGCCACTGTAGTCCGGCCGTGGAAGAATTTGCCCTATTGTTCCCTCCTTGGGTGCGCAGGCCGTAAGGAATTGCGCGCGTGCCGCCACTGTAGTCCGGCCGTGGAAGAATTTGCCCTATTGTTCCCTCCTTGGGTGCGCAGGCCGTAAGGAATTGCGCGCGTGCCGCCACTGTAGTCCGGCCGTGGAAGAATTTGCCCTATTGTTCCCTCCTTGGGTGCGCAGGCCGTAAGGAATTGCGCGCGTGCCGCCACTGTAGTCCGGCCGTGGAAGAATTTGCCCTATTGTTCCCTCCTTGGGTGCGCAGGCCGTAAGGAATTGCGCGCGTGCCGCCACTGTAGTCCGGCCGTGGAAGAATTTGCCCTATTGTTCCCTCCTTGGGTGCGCAGGCCGTAAGGAATTGCGCGCGTGCCGCCACTGTAGTCCGGCCGTGGAAGAATTTGCCCTATTGTTCCCTCCTTGGGTGCGCAGGCCGTAAGGAATTGCGCGCGTGCCGCCACTGTAGTCCGGCCGTGGAAGAATTTGCCCTATTGTTCCCTCCTTGGGTGCGCAGGCCGTAAGGAATTGCGCGCGTGCCGCCACTGTAGTCCGGCCGTGGAAGAATTTGCCCTATTGTTCCCTCCTTGGGTGCGCAGGCCGTAAGGAATTGCGCGCGTGCCGCCACTGTAGTCCGGCCGTGGAAGAATTTGCCCTATTGTTCCCTCCTTGGGTGCGCAGGCCGTAAGGAATTGCGCGCGTGCCGCCACTGTAGTCCGGCCGTGGAAGAATTTGCCCTATTGTTCCCTCCTTGGGTGCGCAGGCCGTAAGGAATTGCGCGCGTGCCGCCACTGTAGTCCGGCCGTGGAAGAATTTGCCCTATTGTTCCCTCCTTGGGTGCGCAGGCCGTAAGGAATTGCGCGCGTGCCGCCACTGTAGTCCGGCCGTGGAAGAATTTGCCCTATTGTTCCCTCCTTGGGTGCGCAGGCCGTAAGGAATTGCGCGCGTGCCGCCACTGTAGTCCGGCCGTGGAAGAATTTGCCCTATTGTTCCCTCCTTGGGTGCGCAGGCCGTAAGGAATTGCGCGCGTGCCGCCACTGTAGTCCGGCCGTGGAAGAATTTGCCCTATTGTTCCCTCCTTGGGTGCGCAGGCCGTAAGGAATTGCGCGCGTGCCGCCACTGTAGTCCGGCCGTGGAAGAATTTGCCCTATTGTTCCCTCCTTGGGTGCGCAGGCCGTAAGGAATTGCGCGCGTGCCGCCACTGTAGTCCGGCCGTGGAAGAATTTGCCCTATTGTTCCCTCCTTGGGTGCGCAGGCCGTAAGGAATTGCGCGCGTGCCGCCACTGTAGTCCGGCCGTGGAAGAATTTGCCCTATTGTTCCCTCCTTGGGTGCGCAGGCCGTAAGGAATTGCGCGCGTGCCGCCACTGTAGTCCGGCCGTGGAAGAATTTGCCCTATTGTTCCCTCCTTGGGTGCGCAGGCCGTAAGGAATTGCGCGCGTGCCGCCACTGTAGTCCGGCCGTGGAAGAATTTGCCCTATTGTTCCCTCCTTGGGTGCGCAGGCCGTAAGGAATTGCGCGCGTGCCGCCACTGTAGTCCGGCCGTGGAAGAATTTGCCCTATTGTTCCCTCCTTGGGTGCGCAGGCCGTAAGGAATTGCGCGCGTGCCGCCACTGTAGTCCGGCCGTGGAAGAATTTGCCCTATTGTTCCCTCCTTGGGTGCGCAGGCCGTAAGGAATTGCGCGCGTGCCGCCACTGTAGTCCGGCCGTGGAAGAATTTGCCCTATTGTTCCCTCCTTGGGTGCGCAGGCCGTAAGGAATTGCGCGCGTGCCGCCACTGTAGTCCGGCCGTGGAAGAATTTGCCCTATTGTTCCCTCCTTGGGTGCGCAGGCCGTAAGGAATTGCGCGCGTGCCGCCACTGTAGTCCGGCCGTGGAAGAATTTGCCCTATTGTTCCCTCCTTGGGTGCGCAGGCCGTAAGGAATTGCGCGCGTGCCGCCACTGTAGTCCGGCCGTGGAAGAATTTGCCCTATTGTTCCCTCCTTGGGTGCGCAGGCCGTAAGGAATTGCGCGCGTGCCGCCACTGTAGTCCGGCCGTGGAAGAATTTGCCCTATTGTTCCCTCCTTGGGTGCGCAGGCCGTAAGGAATTGCGCGCGTGCCGCCACTGTAGTCCGGCCGTGGAAGAATTTGCCCTATTGTTCCCTCCTTGGGTGCGCAGGCCGTAAGGAATTGCGCGCGTGCCGCCACTGTAGTCCGGCCGTGGAAGAATTTGCCCTATTGTTCCCTCCTTGGGTGCGCAGGCCGTAAGGAATTGCGCGCGTGCCGCCACTGTAGTCCGGCCGTGGAAGAATTTGCCCTATTGTTCCCTCCTTGGGTGCGCAGGCCGTAAGGAATTGCGCGCGTGCCGCCACTGTAGTCCGGCCGTGGAAGAATTTGCCCTATTGTTCCCTCCTTGGGTGCGCAGGCCGTAAGGAATTGCGCGCGTGCCGCCACTGTAGTCCGGCCGTGGAAGAATTTGCCCTATTGTTCCCTCCTTGGGTGCGCAGGCCGTAAGGAATTGCGCGCGTGCCGCCACTGTAGTCCGGCCGTGGAAGAATTTGCCCTATTGTTCCCTCCTTGGGTGCGCAGGCCGTAAGGAATTGCGCGCGTGCCGCCACTGTAGTCCGGCCGTGGAAGAATTTGCCCTATTGTTCCCTCCTTGGGTGCGCAGGCCGTAAGGAATTGCGCGCGTGCCGCCACTGTAGTCCGGCCGTGGAAGAATTTGCCCTATTGTTCCCTCCTTGGGTGCGCAGGCCGTAAGGAATTGCGCGCGTGCCGCCACTGTAGTCCGGCCGTGGAAGAATTTGCCCTATTGTTCCCTCCTTGGGTGCGCAGGCCGTAAGGAATTGCGCGCGTGCCGCCACTGTAGTCCGGCCGTGGAAGAATTTGCCCTATTGTTCCCTCCTTGGGTGCGCAGGCCGTAAGGAATTGCGCGCGTGCCGCCACTGTAGTCCGGCCGTGGAAGAATTTGCCCTATTGTTCCCTCCTTGGGTGCGCAGGCCGTAAGGAATTGCGCGCGTGCCGCCACTGTAGTCCGGCCGTGGAAGAATTTGCCCTATTGTTCCCTCCTTGGGTGCGCAGGCCGTAAGGAATTGCGCGCGTGCCGCCACTGTAGTCCGGCCGTGGAAGAATTTGCCCTATTGTTCCCTCCTTGGGTGCGCAGGCCGTAAGGAATTGCGCGCGTGCCGCCACTGTAGTCCGGCCGTGGAAGAATTTGCCCTATTGTTCCCTCCTTGGGTGCGCAGGCCGTAAGGAATTGCGCGCGTGCCGCCACTGTAGTCCGGCCGTGGAAGAATTTGCCCTATTGTTCCCTCCTTGGGTGCGCAGGCCGTAAGGAATTGCGCGCGTGCCGCCACTGTAGTCCGGCCGTGGAAGAATTTGCCCTATTGTTCCCTCCTTGGGTGCGCAGGCCGTAAGGAATTGCGCGCGTGCCGCCACTGTAGTCCGGCCGTGGAAGAATTTGCCCTATTGTTCCCTCCTTGGGTGCGCAGGCCGTAAGGAATTGCGCGCGTGCCGCCACTGTAGTCCGGCCGTGGAAGAATTTGCCCTATTGTTCCCTCCTTGGGTGCGCAGGCCGTAAGGAATTGCGCGCGTGCCGCCACTGTAGTCCGGCCGTGGAAGAATTTGCCCTATTGTTCCCTCCTTGGGTGCGCAGGCCGTAAGGAATTGCGCGCGTGCCGCCACTGTAGTCCGGCCGTGGAAGAATTTGCCCTATTGTTCCCTCCTTGGGTGCGCAGGCCGTAAGGAATTGCGCGCGTGCCGCCACTGTAGTCCGGCCGTGGAAGAATTTGCCCTATTGTTCCCTCCTTGGGTGCGCAGGCCGTAAGGAATTGCGCGCGTGCCGCCACTGTAGTCCGGCCGTGGAAGAATTTGCCCTATTGTTCCCTCCTTGGGTGCGCAGGCCGTAAGGAATTGCGCGCGTGCCGCCACTGTAGTCCGGCCGTGGAAGAATTTGCCCTATTGTTCCCTCCTTGGGTGCGCAGGCCGTAAGGAATTGCGCGCGTGCCGCCACTGTAGTCCGGCCGTGGAAGAATTTGCCCTATTGTTCCCTCCTTGGGTGCGCAGGCCGTAAGGAATTGCGCGCGTGCCGCCACTGTAGTCCGGCCGTGGAAGAATTTGCCCTATTGTTCCCTCCTTGGGTGCGCAGGCCGTAAGGAATTGCGCGCGTGCCGCCACTGTAGTCCGGCCGTGGAAGAATTTGCCCTATTGTTCCCTCCTTGGGTGCGCAGGCCGTAAGGAATTGCGCGCGTGCCGCCACTGTAGTCCGGCCGTGGAAGAATTTGCCCTATTGTTCCCTCCTTGGGTGCGCAGGCCGTAAGGAATTGCGCGCGTGCCGCCACTGTAGTCCGGCCGTGGAAGAATTTGCCCTATTGTTCCCTCCTTGGGTGCGCAGGCCGTAAGGAATTGCGCGCGTGCCGCCACTGTAGTCCGGCCGTGGAAGAATTTGCCCTATTGTTCCCTCCTTGGGTGCGCAGGCCGTAAGGAATTGCGCGCGTGCCGCCACTGTAGTCCGGCCGTGGAAGAATTTGCCCTATTGTTCCCTCCTTGGGTGCGCAGGCCGTAAGGAATTGCGCGCGTGCCGCCACTGTAGTCCGGCCGTGGAAGAATTTGCCCTATTGTTCCCTCCTTGGGTGCGCAGGCCGTAAGGAATTGCGCGCGTGCCGCCACTGTAGTCCGGCCGTGGAAGAATTTGCCCTATTGTTCCCTCCTTGGGTGCGCAGGCCGTAAGGAATTGCGCGCGTGCCGCCACTGTAGTCCGGCCGTGGAAGAATTTGCCCTATTGTTCCCTCCTTGGGTGCGCAGGCCGTAAGGAATTGCGCGCGTGCCGCCACTGTAGTCCGGCCGTGGAAGAATTTGCCCTATTGTTCCCTCCTTGGGTGCGCAGGCCGTAAGGAATTGCGCGCGTGCCGCCACTGTAGTCCGGCCGTGGAAGAATTTGCCCTATTGTTCCCTCCTTGGGTGCGCAGGCCGTAAGGAATTGCGCGCGTGCCGCCACTGTAGTCCGGCCGTGGAAGAATTTGCCCTATTGTTCCCTCCTTGGGTGCGCAGGCCGTAAGGAATTGCGCGCGTGCCGCCACTGTAGTCCGGCCGTGGAAGAATTTGCCCTATTGTTCCCTCCTTGGGTGCGCAGGCCGTAAGGAATTGCGCGCGTGCCGCCACTGTAGTCCGGCCGTGGAAGAATTTGCCCTATTGTTCCCTCCTTGGGTGCGCAGGCCGTAAGGAATTGCGCGCGTGCCGCCACTGTAGTCCGGCCGTGGAAGAATTTGCCCTATTGTTCCCTCCTTGGGTGCGCAGGCCGTAAGGAATTGCGCGCGTGCCGCCACTGTAGTCCGGCCGTGGAAGAATTTGCCCTATTGTTCCCTCCTTGGGTGCGCAGGCCGTAAGGAATTGCGCGCGTGCCGCCACTGTAGTCCGGCCGTGGAAGAATTTGCCCTATTGTTCCCTCCTTGGGTGCGCAGGCCGTAAGGAATTGCGCGCGTGCCGCCACTGTAGTCCGGCCGTGGAAGAATTTGCCCTATTGTTCCCTCCTTGGGTGCGCAGGCCGTAAGGAATTGCGCGCGTGCCGCCACTGTAGTCCGGCCGTGGAAGAATTTGCCCTATTGTTCCCTCCTTGGGTGCGCAGGCCGTAAGGAATTGCGCGCGTGCCGCCACTGTAGTCCGGCCGTGGAAGAATTTGCCCTATTGTTCCCTCCTTGGGTGCGCAGGCCGTAAGGAATTGCGCGCGTGCCGCCACTGTAGTCCGGCCGTGGAAGAATTTGCCCTATTGTTCCCTCCTTGGGTGCGCAGGCCGTAAGGAATTGCGCGCGTGCCGCCACTGTAGTCCGGCCGTGGAAGAATTTGCCCTATTGTTCCCTCCTTGGGTGCGCAGGCCGTAAGGAATTGCGCGCGTGCCGCCACTGTAGTCCGGCCGTGGAAGAATTTGCCCTATTGTTCCCTCCTTGGGTGCGCAGGCCGTAAGGAATTGCGCGCGTGCCGCCACTGTAGTCCGGCCGTGGAAGAATTTGCCCTATTGTTCCCTCCTTGGGTGCGCAGGCCGTAAGGAATTGCGCGCGTGCCGCCACTGTAGTCCGGCCGTGGAAGAATTTGCCCTATTGTTCCCTCCTTGGGTGCGCAGGCCGTAAGGAATTGCGCGCGTGCCGCCACTGTAGTCCGGCCGTGGAAGAATTTGCCCTATTGTTCCCTCCTTGGGTGCGCAGGCCGTAAGGAATTGCGCGCGTGCCGCCACTGTAGTCCGGCCGTGGAAGAATTTGCCCTATTGTTCCCTCCTTGGGTGCGCAGGCCGTAAGGAATTGCGCGCGTGCCGCCACTGTAGTCCGGCCGTGGAAGAATTTGCCCTATTGTTCCCTCCTTGGGTGCGCAGGCCGTAAGGAATTGCGCGCGTGCCGCCACTGTAGTCCGGCCGTGGAAGAATTTGCCCTATTGTTCCCTCCTTGGGTGCGCAGGCCGTAAGGAATTGCGCGCGTGCCGCCACTGTAGTCCGGCCGTGGAAGAATTTGCCCTATTGTTCCCTCCTTGGGTGCGCAGGCCGTAAGGAATTGCGCGCGTGCCGCCACTGTAGTCCGGCCGTGGAAGAATTTGCCCTATTGTTCCCTCCTTGGGTGCGCAGGCCGTAAGGAATTGCGCGCGTGCCGCCACTGTAGTCCGGCCGTGGAAGAATTTGCCCTATTGTTCCCTCCTTGGGTGCGCAGGCCGTAAGGAATTGCGCGCGTGCCGCCACTGTAGTCCGGCCGTGGAAGAATTTGCCCTATTGTTCCCTCCTTGGGTGCGCAGGCCGTAAGGAATTGCGCGCGTGCCGCCACTGTAGTCCGGCCGTGGAAGAATTTGCCCTATTGTTCCCTCCTTGGTGCGCAGGCCGTAAGGAATTGCGCGCGTGCCGCCACTGTAGTCCGGCCGTGGAAGAATTTGCCCTATTGTTCCCTCCTTGGGTGCGCAGGCCGTAAGGAATTGCGCGCGTGCCGCCACTGTAGTCCGGCCGTGGAAGAATTGCCCTATTGTTCCCTCCTTGGGTGCGCAGGCCGTAAGGAATTGCGCGCGTGCCGCCACTGTAGTCCGGCCGTGGAAGAATTTGCCCTATTGTTCCCTCCTTGGGTGCGCAGGCCGTAAGGAATTGCGCGCGTGCCGCCACTGTAGTCCGGCCGTGGAAGAATTTGCCCTATTGTTCCCTCCTTGGGTGCGCAGGCCGTAAGGAATTGCGCGCGTGCCGCCACTGTAGTCCGGCCGTGGAAGAATTTGCCCTATTGTTCCCTCCTTGGGTGCGCAGGCCGTAAGGAATTGCGCGCGTGCCGCCACTGTAGTCCGGCCGTGGAAGAATTTGCCCTATTGTTCCCTCCTTGGGTGCGCAGGCCGTAAGGAATTGCGCGCGTGCCGCCACTGTAGTCCGGCCGTGGAAGAATTTGCCCTATTGTTCCCTCCTTGGGTGCGCAGGCCGTAAGGAATTGCGCGCGTGCCGCCACTGTAGTCCGGCCGTGGAAGAATTTGCCCTATTGTTCCCTCCTTGGGTGCGCAGGCCGTAAGGAATTGCGCGCGTGCCGCCACTGTAGTCCGGCCGTGGAAGAATTTGCCCTATTGTTCCCTCCTTGGTGCGCAGGCCGTAAGGAATTGCGCGCGTGCCGCCACTGTAGTCCGGCCGTGGAAGAATTTGCCCTATTGTTCCCTCCTTGGGTGCGCAGGCCGTAAGGAATTGCGCGCGTGCCGCCACTGTAGTCCGGCCGTGGAAGAATTTGCCCTATTGTTCCCTCCTTGGGTGCGCAGGCCGTAAGGAATTGCGCGCGTGCCGCCACTGTAGTCCGGCCGTGGAAGAATTTGCCCTATTGTTCCCTCCTTGGGTGCGCAGGCCGTAAGGAATTGCGCGCGTGCCGCCACTGTAGTCCGGCCGTGGAAGAATTTGCCCTATTGTTCCCTCCTTGGGTGCGCAGGCCGTAAGGAATTGCGCGCGTGCCGCCACTGTAGTCCGGCCGTGGAAGAATTTGCCCTATTGTTCCCTCCTTGGGTGCGCAGGCCGTAAGGAATTGCGCGCGTGCCGCCACTGTAGTCCGGCCGTGGAAGAATTTGCCCTATTGTTCCCTCCTTGGGTGCGCAGGCCGTAAGGAATTGCGCGCGTGCCGCCACTGTAGTCCGGCCGTGGAAGAATTTGCCCTATTGTTCCCTCCTTGGGTGCGCAGGCCGTAAGGAATTGCGCGCGTGCCGCCACTGTAGTCCGGCCGTGGAAGAATTTGCCCTATTGTTCCCTCCTTGGGTGCGCAGGCCGTAAGGAATTGCGCGCGTGCCGCCACTGTAGTCCGGCCGTGGAAGAATTTGCCCTATTGTTCCCTCCTTGGGTGCGCAGGCCGTAAGGAATTGCGCGCGTGCCGCCACTGTAGTCCGGCCGTGGAAGAATTTGCCCTATTGTTCCCTCCTTGGGTGCGCAGGCCGTAAGGAATTGCGCGCGTGCCGCCACTGTAGTCCGGCCGTGGAAGAATTTGCCCTATTGTTCCCTCCTTGGGTGCGCAGGCCGTAAGGAATTGCGCGCGTGCCGCCACTGTAGTCCGGCCGTGGAAGAATTTGCCCTATTGTTCCCTCCTTGGGTGCGCAGGCCGTAAGGAATTGCGCGCGTGCCGCCACTGTAGTCCGGCCGTGGAAGAATTTGCCCTATTGTTCCCTCCTTGGGTGCGCAGGCCGTAAGGAATTGCGCGCGTGCCGCCACTGTAGTCCGGCCGTGGAAGAATTTGCCCTATTGTTCCCTCCTTGGGTGCGCAGGCCGTAAGGAATTGCGCGCGTGCCGCCACTGTAGTCCGGCCGTGGAAGAATTTGCCCTATTGTTCCCTCCTTGGGTGCGCAGGCCGTAAGGAATTGCGCGCGTGCCGCCACTGTAGTCCGGCCGTGAAGAATTTGCCCTATTGTTCCCTCCTTGGGTGCGCAGGCCGTAAGGAATTGCGCGCGTGCCGCCACTGTAGTCCGGCCGTGGAAGAATTTGCCCTATTGTTCCCTCCTTGGGTGCGCAGGCCGTAAGGAATTGCGCGCGTGCCGCCACTGTAGTCCGGCCGTGGAAGAATTTGCCCTATTGTTCCCTCCTTGGGTGCGCAGGCCGTAAGGAATTGCGCGCGTGCCGCCACTGTAGTCCGGCCGTGGAAGAATTTGCCCTATTGTTCCCTCCTTGGGTGCGCAGGCCGTAAGGAATTGCGCGCGTGCCGCCACTGTAGTCCGGCCGTGGAAGAATTTGCCCTATTGTTCCCTCCTTGGGTGCGCAGGCCGTAAGGAATTGCGCGCGTGCCGCCACTGTAGTCCGGCCGTGGAAGAATTTGCCCTATTGTTCCCTCCTTGGGTGCGCAGGCCGTAAGGAATTGCGCGCGTGCCGCCACTGTAGTCCGGCCGTGGAAGAATTTGCCCTATTGTTCCCTCCTTGGGTGCGCAGGCCGTAAGGAATTGCGCGCGTGCCGCCACTGTAGTCCGGCCGTGGAAGAATTTGCCCTATTGTTCCCTCCTTGGGTGCGCAGGCCGTAAGGAATTGCGCGCGTGCCGCCACTGTAGTCCGGCCGTGGAAGAATTTGCCCTATTGTTCCCTCCTTGGGTGCGCAGGCCGTAAGGAATTGCGCGCGTGCCGCCACTGTAGTCCGGCCGTGGAAGAATTTGCCCTATTGTTCCCTCCTTGGTGCGCAGGCCGTAAGGAATTGCGCGCGTGCCGCCACTGTAGTCCGGCCGTGGAAGAATTTGCCCTATTGTTCCCTCCTTGGGTGCGCAGGCCGTAAGGAATTGCGCGCGTGCCGCCACTGTAGTCCGGCCGTGGAAGAATTTGCCCTATTGTTCCCTCCTTGGGTGCGCAGGCCGTAAGGAATTGCGCGCGTGCCGCCACTGTAGTCCGGCCGTGGAAGAATTTGCCCTATTGTTCCCTCCTTGGGTGCGCAGGCCGTAAGGAATTGCGCGCGTGCCGCCACTGTAGTCCGGCCGTGGAAGAATTTGCCCTATTGTTCCCTCCTTGGGTGCGCAGGCCGTAAGGAATTGCGCGCGTGCCGCCACTGTAGTCCGGCCGTGGAAGAATTTGCCCTATTGTTCCCTCCTTGGGTGCGCAGGCCGTAAGGAATTGCGCGCGTGCCGCCACTGTAGTCCGGCCGTGGAAGAATTTGCCCTATTGTTCCCTCCTTGGGTGCGCAGGCCGTAAGGAATTGCGCGCGTGCCGCCACTGTAGTCCGGCCGTGGAAAAATTTGCCCTATTGTTCCCTCCTTGGGTGCGCAGGCCGTAAGGAATTGCGCGCGTGCCGCCACTGTAGTCCGGCCGTGGAAGAATTTGCCCTATTGTTCCCTCCTTGGGTGCGCAGGCCGTAAGGAATTGCGCGCGTGCCGCCACTGTAGTCCGGCCGTGGAAGAATTTGCCCTATTGTTCCCTCTTTGGGTGCGCAGGCCGTAAGGAATTGCGCGCGTGCCGCCACTGTAGTCCGGCCGTGGAAGAATTTGCCCTATTGTTCCCTCCTTGGTGCGCAGGCCGTAAGGAATTGCGCGCGTGCCGCCACTGTAGTCCGGCCGTGGAAGAATTTGCCCTATTGTTCCCTCCTTGGGTGCGCAGGCCGTAAGGAATTGCGCGCGTGCCGCCACTGTAGTCCGGCCGTGGATTTGCCCTCTTTGGGTGCGCAGGCCGTAAGGAATTGCGCGCGTGCCGCCACTGTAGTCCGGCCGTGGAAGAATTTGCCCTATTGTTCCTCCTTGGGTGCGCAGGCCGTAAGGAATTGCGCGCGTGCCGCCACTGTAGTCCGGCCGTGGAAGAATTTGCCCTATTGTTCCCTCCTTGGGTGCGCAGGCCGTAAGGAATCGCGCGCGTGCCGCCACTGTAGTCCGGCCGTGGAAGAATTTGCCCTATTGTTCCCTCCTTGGGTGCGCAGGCCGTAAGGAATTGCGCGCGTGCCGCCACTGTAGTCCGGCCGTGAAGAATTTGCCCTATTGTTCCCTCCTTGGGTGCGCAGGCCGTAAGGAATTGCGCGCGTGCCGCCACTGTAGTCCGGCCGTGGAAGAATTTGCCCTATTGTTCCCTCCTTGGGTGCGCAGGCCGTAAGGAATTGCGCGCGTGCCGCCACTGTAGTCCGGCCGTGGAAGAATTTGCCCTATTGTTCCCTCCTTGGGTGCGCAGGCCGTAAGGAATTGCGCGCGTGCCGCCACTGTAGTCCGGCCGTGGAAGAATTTGCCCTATTGTTCCCTCCTTTGGTGCGCAGGCCGTAAGGAATTGCGCGCGTGCCGCCACTGTAGTCCGGCCGTGAAGAATTTGCCCTATTGTTCCCTCCTTGGGTGCGCAGGCCGTAAGGAATTGCGCTCGTGCCGCCACTGTAGTCCGGCCGTGGAAGAATTTGCCCTATTGTTCCCTCCTTGGGTGCGCAGGCCGTAAGGAATTGCGCGCGTGCCGCCACTGTAGTCCGGCCGTGGAAGAATTTGCCCTATTGTTCCCTCCTTGGGTGCGCAGGCCGTAAGGAATTGCGCGCGTGCCGCCACTGTAGTCCGGCCGTGGAAGAATTTGCCCTATTGTTCCCTCCTTGGGTGCGCAGGCCGTAAGGAATTGCGCGCGTGCCGCCACTGTAGTCCGGCCGTGGAAGAATTTGCCCTATTGTTCCCTCCTTGGGTGCGCAGGCCGTAAGGAATTGCGCGCGTGCCGCCACTGTAGTCCGGCCGTGGAAGAATTTGCCCTATTGTTCCCTCCTTGGGTGCGCAGGCCGTAAGGAATTGCGCGCGTGCCGCCACTGTAGTCCGGCCGTGGAAGAATTTGCCCTATTGTTCCCTCCTTGGGTGCGCAGGCCGTAAGGAATTGCGCGCGTGCCGCCACTGTAGTCCGGCCGTGGAAGAATTTGCCCTATTGTTCCCTCCTTGGGTGCGCAGGCCGTAAGGAATTGCGCGCGTGCCGCCACTGTAGTCCGGCCGTGGAAGAATTTGCCCTATTGTTCCCTCCTTGGGTGCGCAGGCCGTAAGGAATTGCGCGCGTGCCGCCACTGTAGTCCGGCCGTGGAAGAATTTGCCCTATTGTTCCCTCCTTGGGTGCGCAGGCCGTAAGGAATTGCGCGCGTGCCGCCACTGTAGTCCGGCCGTGGAAGAATTTGCCCTATTGTTCCCTCCTTGGGTGCGCAGGCCGTAAGGAATTGCGCGCGTGCCGCCACTGTAGTCCGGCCGTGGAAGAATTTGCCCTATTGTTCCCTCCTTGGGTGCGCAGGCCGTAAGGAATTGCGCGCGTGCCGCCACTGTAGTCCGGCCGTGGAAGAATTTGCCCTATTGTTCCCTCCTTGGGTGCGCAGGCCGTAAGGAATTGCGCGCGTGCCGCCACTGTAGTCCGGCCGTGGAAGAATTTGCCCTATTGTTCCCTCCTTGGGTGCGCAGGCCGTAAGGAATTGCGCGCGTGCCGCCACTGTAGTCCGGCCGTGGAAGAATTTGCCCTATTGTTCCCTCCTTGGGCGCAGGCCGTAAGGAATTGCGCGCGTGCCGCCACTGTAGTCCGGCCGTGGAAGAATTTGCCCTATTGTTCCCTCCTTGGGTGCGCAGGCCGTAAGGAATTGCGCGCGTGCCGCCACTGTAGTCCGGCCGTGGAAGAATTTGCCCTATTGTTCCCTCCTTGGGTGCGCAGGCCGTAAGGAATTGCGCGCGTGCCGCCACTGTAGTCCGGCCGTGGAAGAATTTGCCCTATTGTTCCCTCCTTGGGTGCGCAGGCCGTAAGGAATTGCGCGCGTGCCGCCACTGTAGTCCGGCCGTGGAAGAATTTGCCCTATTGTTCCCTCCTTGGGTGCGCAGGCCGTAAGGAATTGCGCGCGTGCCGCCACTGTAGTCCGGCCGTGGAAGAATTTGCCCTATTGTTCCCTCCTTGGGTGCGCAGGCCGTAAGGAATTGCGCGCGTGCCGCCACTGTAGTCCGGCCGTGGAAGAATTTGCCCTATTGTTCCCTCCTTGGGTGCGCAGGCCGTAAGGAATTGCGCGCGTGCCGCCACTGTAGTCCGGCCGTGGAAGAATTTGCCCTATTGTTCCCTCCTTGGGTGCGCAGGCCGTAAGGAATTGCGCGCGTGCCGCCACTGTAGTCCGGCCGTGGAAGAATTTGCCCTATTGTTCCCTCCTTGGGTGCGCAGGCCGTAAGGAATTGCGCGCGTGCCGCCACTGTAGTCCGGCCGTGGAAAATTTGCCCTATTGTTCCCTCCTTGGGTGCGCAGGCCGTAAGGAATTGCGCGCGTGCCGCCACTGTAGTCCGGCCGTGGAAGAATTTGCCCTATTGTTCCCTCCTTGGGTGCGCAGGCCGTAAGGAATTGCGCGCGTGCCGCCACTGTAGTCCGGCCGTGGAAGAATTTGCCCTATTGTTCCCTCCTTGGGTGCGCAGGCCGTAAGGAATTGCGCGCGTGCCGCCACTGTAGTCCGGCCGTGGAAGAATTTGCCCTATTGTTCCCTCCTTGGGTGCGCAGGCCGTAAGGAATTGCGCGCGTGCCGCCACTGTAGTCCGGCCGTGGAAGAATTTGCCCTATTGTTCCCTCCTTGGTGCGCAGGCCGTAAGGAATTGCGCGCGTGCCGCCACTGTAGTCCGGCCGTGGAAGAATTTGCCCTATTGTTCCCTCCTTGGGTGCGCAGGCCGTAAGGAATTGCGCGCGTGCCGCCACTGTAGTCCGGCCGTGGAAGAATTTGCCCTATTGTTCCCTCCTTGGGTGCGCAGGCCGTAAGGAATTGCGCGCGTGCCGCCACTGTAGTCCGGCCGTGGAAGAATTTGCCCTATTGTTCCCTCCTTGGGTGCGCAGGCCGTAAGGAATTGCGCGCGTGCCGCCACTGTAGTCCGGCCGTGGAAGAATTTGCCCTATTGTTCCCTCCTTGGGTGCGCAGGCCGTAAGGAATTGCGCGCGTGCCGCCACTGTAGTCCGGCCGTGGAAGAATTTGCCCTATTGTTCCCTCCTTGGGTGCGCAGGCCGTAAGGAATTGCGCGCGTGCCGCCACTGTAGTCCGGCCGTGGAAGAATTTGCCCTATTGTTCCCTCCTTGGGTGCGCAGGCCGTAAGGAATTGCGCGCGTGCCGCCACTGTAGTCCGGCCGTGGAAGAATTTGCCCTATTGTTCCCTCCTTGGGTGCGCAGGCCGTAAGGAATTGCGCGCGTGCCGCCACTGTAGTCCGGCCGTGGAAGAATTTGCCCTATTGTTCCCTCCTTGGGTGCGCAGGCCGTAAGGAATTGCGCGCGTGCCGCCACTGTAGTCCGGCCGTGGAAGAATTTGCCCTATTGTTCCCTCCTTGGGTGCGCAGGCCGTAAGGAATTGCGCGCGTGCCGCCACTGTAGTCCGGCCGTGGAAGAATTTGCCCTATTGTTCCCTCCTTGGGTGCGCAGGCCGTAAGGAATTGCGCGCGTGCCGCCACTGTAGTCCGGCCGTGGAAGAATTTGCCCTATTGTTCCCTCCTTGGTGCGCAGGCCGTAAGGAATTGCGCGCGTGCCGCCACTGTAGTCCGGCCGTGGAAGAATTTGCCCTATTGTTCCCTCCTTGGGTGCGCAGGCCGTAAGGAATTGCGCGCGTGCCGCCACTGTAGTCCGGCCGTGGAAGAATTTGCCCTATTGTTCCCTCCTTGGGTGCGCAGGCCGTAAGGAATTGCGCGCGTGCCGCCACTGTAGTCCGGCCGTGGAAGAATTTGCCCTATTGTTCCCTCCTTGGGTGCGCAGGCCGTAAGGAATTGCGCGCGTGCCGCCACTGTAGTCCGGCCGTGGAAGAATTTGCCCTATTGTTCCCTCCTTGGGTGCGCAGGCCGTAAGGAATTGCGCGCGTGCCGCCACTGTAGTCCGGCCGTGGAAGAATTTGCCCTATTGTTCCCTCCTTGGGTGCGCAGGCCGTAAGGAATTGCGCGCGTGCCGCCACTGTAGTCCGGCCGTGGAAGAATTTGCCCTATTGTTCCCTCCTTGGTGCGCAGGCCGTAAGGAATTGCGCGCGTGCCGCCACTGTAGTCCGGCCGTGGAAGAATTTGCCCTATTGTTCCCTCCTTGGGTGCGCAGGCCGTAAGGAATTGCGCGCGTGCCGCCACTGTAGTCCGGCCGTGGATTTGCCCTCCCTCCTTGGGTGCGCAGGCCGTAAGGAATTGCGCGCGTGCCGCCACTGTAGTCCGGCCGTGGAAGAATTTGCCCTATTGTTTCCTCCTTTGGTGCGCAGGCCGTAAGGAATTGCGCGCGTGCCGCCACTGTAGTCCGGCCGTGGAAGAATTTGCCCTATTGTTCCCTCCTTGGGTGCGCAGGCCGTAAGGAATTGCGCGCGTGCCGCCACTGTAGTCCGGCCGTGGAAGAATTTGCCCTATTTTCCCTCCTTGGGTGCGCAGGCCGTAAGGAATTGCGCGCGTGCCGCCACTGTAGTCCGGCCGTGGAAGAATTTGCCCTATTGTTCCCTCCTTGGGTGCGCAGGCCGTAAGGAATTGCGCGCGTGCCGCCACTGTAGTCCGGCCGTGGAAGAATTTGCCCTATTGTTCCCTCCTTGGGTGCGCAGGCCGTAAGGAATTGCGCGCGTGCCGCCACTGTAGTCCGGCCGTGGAAGAATTTGCCCTATTGTTCCCTCCTTGGGTGCGCAGGCCGTAAGGAATTGCGCGCGTGCCGCCACTGTAGTCCGGCCGTGGAAGAATTTGCCCTATTGTTCCCTCCTTGGTGCGCAGGCCGTAAGGAATTGCGCGCGTGCCGCCACTGTAGTCCGGCCGTGGAAGAATTTGCCCTATTGTTCCCTCCTTGGGTGCGCAGGCCGTAAGGAATTGCGCGCGTGCCGCCACTGTAGTCCGGCCGTGGAAGAATTTGCCCTATTGTTCCCTCCTTGGGTGCGCAGGCCGTAAGGAATTGCGCGCGTGCCGCCACTGTAGTCCGGCCGTGGAAGAATTGCCCTATTGTTCCCTCCTTGGGTGCGCAGGCCGTAAGGAATTGCGCGCGTGCCGCCACTGTAGTCCGGCCGTGGAAGAATTTGCCCTATTGTTCCCTCCTTGGTGCGCAGGCCGTAAGGAATTGCGCGCGTGCCGCCACTGTAGTCCGGCCGTGGAAGAATTTGCCCTATTGTTCCCTCCTTGGGTGCGCAGGCCGTAAGGAATTGCGCGCGTGCCGCCACTGTAGTCCGGCCGTGGAAGAATTTGCCCTATTGTTCCCTCCTTGGGTGCGCAGGCCGTAAGGAATTGCGCGCGTGCCGCCACTGTAGTCCGGCCGTGGAAGAATTTGCCCTATTGTTCCCTCCTTGGGTGCGCAGGCCGTAAGGAATTGCGCGCGTGCCGCCACTGTAGTCCGGCCGTGGAAAAATTTGCCCTATTGTTCCCTCCTTGGGTGCGCAGGCCGTAAGGAATTGCGCGCGTGCCGCCACTGTAGTCCGGCCGTGAAGAATTTGCCCTATTGTTCCCTCCTTGGGTGCGCAGGCCGTAAGGAATTGCGCGCGTGCCGCCACTGTAGTCCGGCCGTGAAGAATTTGCCTATTGTTCCCTCCTTGGTGCGCAGGCCGTAAGGAATTGCGCGCGTGCCGCCACTGTAGTCCGGCCGTGGAAGAATTTGCCCTATTGTTCCCTCCTTGGGTGCGCAGGCCGTAAGGAATTGCGCGCGTGCCGCCACTGTAGTCCGGCCGTGGAAGAAGTTTGCCCTATTGTTCCCTCCTTGGGTGCGCAGCCGTAAGGAATTCGCGGTGACGGCCACTGTAGTCCGGCGTGGAAGAATTTGCCCTATTGTTCCTCCTTGGGTGCGCAGGCCGTAAGGAATTGCGCGCGTGCCGCCACTGTAGTCCGGCCGTGAAAGAATTTGCCCTATTGTTCCCTCCTTGTGCGCAGGCCGTAAGGAATTGCGCGCGTGCCGCCACTGTAGTCCGGCCGTGGAAAATTTGCCCTATTGTTCCCTCCTTGGGTGCGCAGGCCGTAAGGAATTGCGCGCGTGCCGCCACTGTAGTCCGGCCCGTGGAAGAATTTGCCCTATTGTTTCCCTCCTTGGGTGCGCAGGCCGTAAGGAATTGCGCGCGTGCCGCCACTGTAGTCCGGCCGTGGAAGAATTTGCCCTATTGTTCCCTCCTTGGGTGCGCAGGCCGTAAGGAATTGCGCGCGTGCCGCCACTGTAGTCCGGCCGTGGAAGAATTTGCCCTATTGTTCCCTCCTTGGGTGCGCAGGCCGTAAGGAATTGCGCCGTGCCGCCACTGTAGTCCGGCCGTGGAAGAATTTGCCCTATTGTTCCCCTCCTTGGGTGCGCAGGCCGTAAGGAATTGCGCGCGTGCCGCCACTGTAGTCCGGCCGTGGAAAATTTGCCCTATTGTTCCCTCCTTGGGTGCGCAGGCCGTAGGAATTGCGCGCGTGCCGCCACTGTATTCGGCCGTGGAAGAATTGTGGTGTAGGCCGTAAGGAATTGCGCGCGTGCCGCCACTGTAGTCCGGCCGTGGAAGAATTTGCCCTATTGTTCCCTCCTTGGTGTGCAAGGCCGTAAGGAATTGCGCGCGTGCCGCCACTGTAGTCCGGCCGTGGAAGAATTGCCCTATTGTTCCCTCCTTGGGTGCGCAGGCCGTAAGGAATTGCGCGCGTGCCGCCACTGTAGTCCGGCCGTGGAAGAATTTGCCCTATTGTTCCCTCCTTGGGTGCGCAGGCCGTAAGAATTGCGCGCGTGCCGCCACTGTAGTCCAGGCCGTGGAAGAATTTGCCCTATTGTTCCCTCCTTGGGTGCGCAGGCCGTAAAGAATTGCGCGCGTGCCGCCACTGTAGTCCGGCCGTGGAAGAATTTGCCCTATTGTTCCCTCCTTGGGTGCGCAGGCCGTAAGGAATTGCGCGCGTGCCGCCACTGTAGTCCGGCCGTGGAAGAATTTGCCCTATTGTTCCCTCCTTGGTGCGCAGGCATAAGGAATTGCGCGCGTGCCGCCACTGTAGTCCGGCCGTAAAATAATTTGCCCTATTGTTTCCTCCTTGGGTGCGCAGGCCGTAAGGAATTGCGCGCGTGCCCCACTGTAGTCCGGCCGTAAAGATTTTGCCCTATGTGTTCCCTCCTTGGTGCGCAGGCCGTAATGAATGCGCTCGTGCCGCCACTGTAGTCCGGCCGTGGAAGAATTTGCCCTATTGTTCCCTCCTTGGGTGCGCAGGCCGTAAGGAATTGCGCGCGCTGCCGCCACTGTAGTCCGGCCGGAAGAATTTGCCCTATTGTTCCTTCCTTGGGTGCGCAGGCCGTAAGGAATTGCGCGCGTGCCGCCACTGTAGTCCGGCCGTGGAAAGATTTGCCCTATTGTTCCCTCCTTGGGTGCGCAGGCCGTAAGGAATTGCGCGCGC
>WOVY01007365.1:0-34925 GCA_013436015.1 Rhipicephalus annulatus
AATGAATATTAGCCTCAAGGGATTGCAAATTTGCGAGACGTCCTAAGTAGTGGTTACAGATTATTTAAAGACAATAACTGGTGGAGAGTTAATATTCCGTGACTTGCATAAAAAGCATAAGACAGAGATAAAGATAAAGAGCGTTAAATACACCACTAATGGTAGTCCTCCAAATTCAGAAAGCTTGAATTATGACAACGGAGTAATAAACTAAATAACTTTTCTATATCCCTCACAGCTAGGCTGCAAACGTGAGTGAATGGGGGGGGGGCATGACGGCTCACGAAGACGTGATTGCGGCCGAGGATGCCCAGGAGGCCATGCCGTTAATAAAGTTTCTTCAGCGGGAAATCACAATAAAAGTGTCATAAGTAATGAAACCTTGAATTGCAATGCAATAATTTTGTTAGCGCATGATGTAAAATTGCAACACAAAAGCTAAGGTAGCAAGGAAGGAGGAGAGGGGAATAATAAGTAGAGGACAGAGACAGCTGCGGTTTCGTCTTGTACGCACAGCACTGCCTGATGCTGACGTGGTCCATCTTAGATTACTCACTCTTTTTATATGAAGCTTAGAGGTTTTTTTTGCTTTCTTTCAGAAAAAATTGTAAAAATAAAATAAGGCAAAAAGAAGCTGAAGTTTAGGCATGAAGAATCGTTGTATAAAACACAGTGAAAATGCACTGAAATCTTTGTGCAGAAAGCAACTGGGACACTTTAGATGTGAATTATATAAGAAAGGTTGATTTACTTTGTGGATTATCGTACCGGTATGAAACAAAATTTGTTCACTGCCACATCACCCGAGCACTATAGTGGGATTGCTTACTGAATTTATGATTGTCGCTTTCCATTTGGTAGCTTTTATTGTTTTCTTTTTTAAAGTTAAGTAGAAGGTTTTAAATGGCGACACTATTCAGATGCAATGTGATACTTAGTAGTCAAAGTAGCGTTCCCTTCAAACTCGTTTTATGCTTAACGAATCATTCACAGCCAGCTTATCACGAGTTTTAAAGCCACTCTTACATCGATTCTGGTCGATTTAACATGCAAACACTGACGGGAAACAATGTTATCTAGTGTTTTTAAAACTGCTTCTATCAACACTCAAGCCGGCCGCGCGTGGTTCGTTAACAAAAGCACCACGCGGTGCTCAGAACTTAGTTCCGCGCCATGGTCCTTGCACAGAGCGTGCTTAGTCTTTAATTAGGTTGAGCATCAAATTTTCGATAACGTAAACTTTGCTCACGTCCTCTTACCGTGTGCTCCACTGCTAGAAAAAAATACAAATACAGTTTGACCTCACAAATAACAGTAATATATAAAAAGGCTTCGATACGAATTTGAGGAGCTGAATATGTAATAGAGGGTAATTACGCGCAAAATAAAGAATGCAATCGACTAAGAATGCAGTGGAGGATGTTGGTTCTAGTTCAAAGTTTTATTTTGTTGCTTTTTCATTGTTTAAGAGGTGCATCTCGAGTAAAGAACTTCATTTGCATAGCTAATGCTTCTTCGTCTCATGGTTCTTTAGTTTTTTACAGGTCTTCGCTGATAGTCTCGTTTTGCATTTGTCGCTATTTTCCAGCGTTTGTCTCGCCCGGGTACTACACGAGACGCTTTCTTGTACGCTAAACAAGTTGCCTTAGTTATATACCACGCTTTGGCTTCGCCTAGCTGTTGTTTCAGAGCGTATTTATTTCCCCACAGCTCCTCTCTTACACGTATGCTAATATATACGCATGCATGAAGATAATATATACGCATGCATGAAGAAAGCGTTGATTTACTAGTTACGCCTATCCGCATATGTGTCAGAATTTATGAGAAGGAATGGCTTCATGGCATTTTCTAAATAATGAGAGTAGACTGAAATGTACTAATGTGAATTTATGTTTCCGCACTTCGACGAGTGCTGCCACAGAACATTCAAGCAACGCAGAGGCTGTGTCGATTTGATGTCACGCACGAGCTAGCGTCAGGCCGAGAAATAAAAATCACATGATCCGACATGCATTTGCCTAACGTGACTCGAAGGCTTTCTTTTTCTTCTCAGTTAATAAGGCTAACCCCCCCCCCTCCTCTCCCATCGCCTCCAAAAGCTTTCTACACCCAGCGTGGCTTTGTACTGCCTCAAAAAATGAAAGGCATTAACAGTTTGTTACCCTCACGTGGTTTTTAAATGCCTTCGAGATCGGCCCAGCTTTCCCCAAGCGAAGATGTCATGTGATGAAATCATCTTGTAACAGTTTACTGGCGCCATGATTAGCTGAAATATTGGTGACCGGTGAGTCATGATCAACGCTTTGGTTCAGGTCATCATAACTTAATAAGTTTGTATCATTCGCGATGACGACGAGGCCTTAGACTAATCTGAAGCTTTCGGCGTAAAAAAAAAGCTGCTGTGTGGTGAATGTGACCGATATATTACTGCATACTTGAATGTTCTGCAGAACCTATTCGCTTTCCTTCTCTGCTCTCTTCCCCCTTTCGACATGCCCGGTTCTACAATCACAAGTCGCAGCTCGCTGTTACGGGATTCGATAACGCTGTGAATACGCGCAGGGAAGAGTGGCAGAAAAGTTCTCACCTCGTGACTCTCCTTATTGCAACATATAATTCAGGGGCGCTTAGTGCATGCTAGGCACCCGCGCCTATATGTATACAGACGAGGGGGGCTGCATTGATGATGCACAAGGGAAATGACTCGCGCGAAAACATGGTTATAGATACAGCCATCTCCCATACGAGCAGCTATTTCACATTCTACTCTTGTTTACGCCTGCCTTGAATGAGAATGAGGTGACTTTCTCTGAAGCCATAAGCAAACATGTGAGCTGGCGCTTTCCAAATACAGCTGCGGGTGTCGCTGCTTTTTTAGGCACCCTTTCAACGCGCCTATATCGAGACAGCCATTCTACCTTCTAGCGTTATACGCGGGCGTTTTGATGCAATACCATCTTTCCTGCCTCAAGCTCACAAGTACGTTGTGAATTCACTCTTACCGGTTCTCACATTACAAGATGCAGTACGTAGTACCTCGTGGCAGTTTCAAAACTCAAGCGTAAAGCTGTTCTGCCATTAAAAAGAACATGAATTGCTGATATTTTTCGGGCCAATACTATGAACGACGAAAGAAATTTTAAAAAGTCCGGGGTTCCACGTTCCAAAACCACGATTTAAGAAGAGAAAGAGAGAGAAGAGGAAAGCCGGGAGGTTAACCAGATAATGGCCTCCAGTTTGCTAACCAGCACTAGAGGAAACAGAGGAAACAGGGGCATGAAATAGGGTGTAAAGAGAGAAAAAACAAGAAGAAAAAATGCACGTGCACTTAGGAGAAAACAAAAAGCACACACAGGGAAGGCGTTCTATCTACAATCGTTCAGAAAGGCCGGTATATCGGAAAGATCGCAGTACCGATTGCAGGGCCTTCTTCTGTAACGTTGCATCCTGGCGATAATTTAAGTTCCTTTCCTCCGATGGAGGTTGATTATCTTATTTGTTGAGCTCATTGCGAAGGAATAGTCGCTGTCCACAAACCACGATGTGATTATGAGAGGCGCCGTAGTGGAGGTCTTCGGCAACATCTACCATCCGGTGATCTTTAACGTGCAATGTACGTGACACACTTCATGAGCCTCTAGCATTCTGCGCTCATCGAAGTGCGGCAGCCGCAGTCCGGATGAAACTCGCAACCTTCGAGTCAGCAGCCGAAGACTATAACCACCTTTCTGGTATGCTGGACAAAACCGTGATGTGATTATAAGAAAAGCCGAAGTGGGTACATAAATAATTCTGACACCAACGTTTCTTGAACGTGCAGCTGAGACTAAATACCCGTGCATTTCTCTTATTTTTCTTTCCCATATTTCGTCTGCCTTATTTTGTAATTTCGCCCCCAGAGTAATGCCACTGCCGTGCCTGGTCATCAAACGCGCGTTTATGGCGCATAGCAGTCCTTAGCCCACCAATATATCCTAATTGGTAGGCCATCGTCGCTCTCAATTATACACGAGTGCGTCTTCTTTAAAGCGACCTCAAGAAAGTTGCAGCTGCCATTAAGTCTCTTGGTACCACGAAAGCCCAGGGCGAATCTTCAAATAGGTACAGCTACTGAGCCCAGTGGGCTGCTCGCAGAACTTCTCGACTGCACAAGGCTAGTTTAACCATGCCAAGCCGTAGTGCGAAGTATTGCTTCTGACGTTTGTATACGTGAGTAGAATTTAAACCATGCGCATAAGGGGCAAAATTTTTGGCGCGGTCGTTATCCCCGTATACAGTCAAGCGCACCTTATGTCAACGACAGTGCACCACGGGTCCTTTTTTGAGTTGCCCGATAGTTTTCCTATTACAGCTTCAATAAAAGTTGACTGTACGAGATCGAAGAGTTATTCTATACTTTGAGATGACCAGCCCGTTGCTTCAAATTGCATATATATAAGAAAAAAGCACTGAATGACACACTCTATACAAATGGTTCCCCAGGCAAAAAATCGTTTATCTCAAGCTGGGGAATATTGAAGTGTGTTACTTATATATATTAGCTTGTTACTTCTGTGTTCCATGATTTTAGATATGTGTGCTTCAAAACTTGCGTTTCGAAGCGTTAGCCTAAAGAATATTAAGTACCTAAAGTAATTCATGGGCAGAAGTTCTTGCTGCGGCGGGTGTCACACGTACTAATACATTTAATAATTTTTAATGTATTGGGCACGAGCAGTTAATGCATAATGAACAAGATACAAGTCAATATTTACGCAAAAAATAGGATGGCATAAATTTTTAAAAATTTCCCTTAATTTCTTTTCTCATCAGGTAGAGGATCGACAAAAAATTACAACTTGGTTATACTAGCAATCATACGAATACACGATACAACAACGATATACAGTATACAGGCATACCCCGTCAAAACCTGAAAAGAAGCTGGTCAGAAATCGGAGACTAGTCAGGTTGCGTACGTTTATTAGCACTCGTTTATCGCTACAGCTCTACTCACTCACGAACCATGTCTTCCCACTTCCTAGCCTCATACAGCTTGGCTTCAAAAGAACAATAATTAGAATCAGTATTGCGTTGTCTGAACATTAAGGGTCGATCTTCGTTTCCACTCCACGCACAGTTACCTAACATCGCCGTTACGCGGCACCGGTGACGCAATGTCATTTTAATTCCCCGGATAAACGACGACGCTTTCGCAGATACGACCATTCGCAAACTGCAATTAATCCTTCGGGACGCCGCCCACCCGCGCATTATATACGGGTTTTCGCGCTGGTCTTGACTGGCCGGGCGTGCCAGCAAAACTATTTCGACGTTTTCTCTTATCGGCTCGGCGCGCCCCCGTTTATACGACCGGTGTGTATAGGCTCGCGCCACGGAGTCAGCCGCGAGCAATCTGAGCGCTCGTGCGTCGTCCGCGGCGAGCGTCTCCGGTAGCCGCGCGCAGTAAAACCGCGCAGTCACTCTTGACGCTATTCAGCGGTGCGGCGCGCATACAAAAGAATAATTTGCAACGCGAGTAACACGGCGTAATGTAAAGGGGGAAAAAACGCGAATAAAAACCGCAAAGCCGTAGGACATTGCGACAGAGACTCCCTAGAAAAGCCAGCGAAGCGAGCACGGCTCGTGAGGGACCACGCACGTCCGCGCCTTGTAATGGGTTGCCCCTGACGTGACTGGTGGCAGTGACGGCGGCACCACTCGAAGAAAGAAAAAAAAAAGCCCGTTTCCCGAACGGGAATGGTGGGTGCTCGAAGAAGCCCTCTTTTGTTTGAGGCCTGCCAATCGACACGGTGCGTACCGTATAGTATAGCGCGTCGTGTGGTTTGCTTTCCCGCACCATTTTCTTTGCAGCCTTTCTTCTTGCAAGGGAAGTCGTCGTGGCCAATTGGCGGCCATATATAGGTATAGTGGGTGTATTAAAGCGAGCATGCCTGGTGGAAGTCGAATGGCCTCTGTCAGGTTCAGCCCCTCTCTGCGGGTCGGGCTTTGTGTATCGTCTGCTTCTGCTTCTTTGCGTCTTGTATACATGTCTCTGTGACTCTACGATGGCATGTCACATCCTCGGTGACCTGGCGTTTCATGGCTGAAAGTACACACTAATCATCAAATGTGAAATAAAACACTTAAATTCTCTTTCATGAGCCGCGGCTGCTAATCAAGCAGTGTACATGTGTTCTGTTCGAACTTCTACGAAAGCTTTACTTTCCGGCACGGATGTGGCCAAAATTTCGATTTTTATTGGGGGAGGGTGAGAAGGTAGGAGACAGGCTCGAGTGTTTCTTTTCACAATGATGACGGTGGTGCAATTTCAAAAACGCGGAGGTTGATACCGGCATGCTATTTAAAAGAAGGCCTTCACATTTACGACCCACTTTGAAACCGTAATATATCCCGCGTATGCGCGTACTAATATTCGCGAGCTTCGTAAAATTTCGGTTCATGCATGCAAGTGCATGAATCTTAGAGCCTAATGAGGTCTTTTTTTTTAATTTTAGCACTCGGATGCGTCCACTTGTTGAGCTTATTGGTTGTGGATTCAGATTCAGCATTACTATTGTTTCACTATCACTCGATTTTAGTTTATTTCGTTTATTTCCCCTATATGTTCATTTGTCTTGTTCCATTTTTGTCTATTATGTAGTATGGGCAAAAACTGAGTTGTCGAATTGCTTTTTGCGTCAACAATCGCTCTTTAAAAAGAACCACTTCACTATATAAAAAAAAACACAGCGTGCAAAGCTGATTGCTGACTTTGCTTCCCTCGTGGAAAAAAACAAGACACTGGTAATGATACAATGATAGTACTTACTTCTGCGGTGAACATGTGCGGAACTTGACCGCAATCGGGATTACGAAAATCAGGCAGCCGTTTTAAAATACGGTCCACGGTCATTCAGCCTGAACCAGCGCCGTTGCGTAACTTAGGAGGCTGGAATTTTCCTTTTAGTTTGTGTCGAATTCAGCCGATTTTTTTCCGCTGAGATTTATGTAGCTCTCTCATAGTAAATTACCTAGTACTGAAAATTGTTAACCACTTTTTCTAAGCCTATAGCATCGAACTTTGAGCTAACTGTACAAAAACCGTCCGCGAAATTACAGCAAAATATTTTTTTTCAAATTCTCAATAGAATCTCCAGAACACTTACTAAAAATAAACAAAATGTGTAAATATTTTCATGTGTAATATACATAAGCTGTTGCCGTGATGCCTTGGTGTCTGTGATTATAGTCATTGCACAAAAAAGAAGTAAAAAGAAGTACTATATTGTTGAGAAAACAAGGTGTTTATACAGATGTGATCATTGCTCAGTAAGAAGGCTTAAGGAAATATTAAGGACAAAAACAATTAATGCCATGGCCAACACCACAGTAAGCAATCTTCCCGTACAGTTGTAAAGCTAGAAATGTTTTTCACGGTGCTCTAATGGCTAATACACTCAGCCGCTGATCCGGAAGACGCAGGATCGAATCCCGGCAGCAGAGTCCGCATTTTCGATGGAGGCGGGAATACTTGAGGCCCGTGTGCTTAGATTTAGGAGCACGGTAAAAACCACAGTGGTGGTCGAAATTTCCGGAGTACTTCACTAAGGCCTCTCTCATGATAATTTGGTGGTTGGGAGACGTTGAGCCCCAACAATTATTTCTATTATTAGTAATGCTAGAAATAATTATGGAGTTTGAATTACTTGCAGATGCGGGCAGCGCTGCTAAGCTGGGTCAGTCTCTTGAAATGCTATTCTAGTTTGCGCCTATTATCTATGCTGGACATCGACTTCGAGCTTGTAGTAAACTACTGATACTTGTTTCTTTTTTTGATATCCCGCGTTACTCTGCGTTACTGTATCACAAAGCTTCAAAATCTTATTTTTTAAGACCCATATTACTTCTTCAAACACTGAAGCATTTCTTCGACTGCTTTGTAGGAATGAATCATACTACTTTTTCAACAGACAACTTCTAAACTGACACCAACGTATTGTGTGCCCGGACTGCTAGCTACATGAGCCTCTCTTTAAACTTCGTGCTTATAGATGATCCGATACCCACTGTTCTTTAAGGAATTAGATCCAAAACTAAAAAAAAATAAAGTAAGGCGTAATTTCTTGTAAGAGTAATTTAAATATACATAGACGAAGAATGTTTGATGTTGTTTTATGTTATTTCAATTTCGGAGATGACCCATTCTATAATTATAGATAAGCACCGTACTCGTCACTATGAAAGCAGGGGCTGCGTTAGGAGGGTGGGAATGGGAATGGGGGATATTATGGCTTTTCAAATAAAGCCTGCACCCAACCCTCCCTCTTTCCTTGCCGCCTGTGAAAAAAATGAAAGCTATAATTTAGGTCACCAGCTTTGTTGGAGCATATATAATCTATCAATATGTGAAAAAAAAAAATCATCAGTTATTTTTGCTAGTTGTAGCAACAGTACTCCCTCCAGTGACGGTAGCAGAGCCAAAATTTCATTTATTTGCTCGTATGTGCGTAATACAGACTTAACGCCGCTTTTAGAGGAACGTAGAATTATTAAAGCTCGTTTACTTTGTGGGGGAAAGCGAGCTAGCATTTTGAGCTTGGTCAAATTTTACCGAAATGAAAGCTTAGCTTTTCTTCGCAAAATTATTTTTCTTGCCTTGCTTTTCCTATTAAGATATCATACGCGGAAAGAAGTAGACGGTGAAATACAAAAATCCCATCACCTTCAAATTATCATGTAATAAAAAAGGACTCTTAGCTGATGTGTTAGTCTCCTCCATTGTCTCAATCTGTAATATTGGAAGATATATATTTCTATTCTTGCCGCATTGGTTGAAGTGAAAACAATACGTATGCACTTTTCTGAAGCAATCATCACGTCCCTGACAGGGAGGACGAAGCCGCAGTGTACGAAAAAGATAGTACTAGAGAGAATGAAGGAGTGTAAGAATTACGGTAAAATCGAATCCTCGTCCACTGTATCTTTAATACAAATGGTCTCAGTGCTTTACTCATCGAATGAGTATATAGTTCAAAGCCTTCTAAAGCAAACAAGGAACTCCTATCCTATCGGGCCTCAAAGAAAACTTACGGAAGTGGTCACTTATGAAAGACGCGACAACTTGACAAGTGCTGTGCTCACCTTCGTATGCTATCCCAGGTCGAGGTCCGCGCAGCAGAAGGACACAAAGGACGGAGCCCAGAATCCAGGTGAGGCCGTGTTGTCTCGTATCACTCATTTCGGCGGTATCCAGTGCGTTGTAGTGCGAACACGCTGTAACTAGCACCCGCTTGAGCCAAAAAACAAAAAAGAAAGTGTTTTCATCCACGATCCGCACACACAGCTGAGAGCGTTGACAACGCGCGCACTGTTTTCTTGCGGCGCGGCGAGAGCTCGAAATCGAAACTCTCAGAAAGAAGCAAGAACTCCACGCACACACGTACGCGCACAGCGGCGGGGAAAAAATTAAGAGAGTAGTGCGTAGTTGTGTTTATCTTGTCAGTAAAAACGGAGCGCAGTTTGTAGCAGAGAGGATGTTTGAGGCAGCTGAGGCGTCACCGCTCCGGTGCCGATGAGCGTCGTCGCAGGAGACGGCTGCGAGGTCGAAGCAGCGAGATCCAGGAAGGGCCACATCTCGTGCCGGCGGCCACCCGTCAACAAGTGGAAGCGAAGCCCTGCCCTGCAAAGCGCGCCTTCGACCGGCTTTCTCTCTCACTCTCGCAGCCCTGCCTCTTTCGCTCGCGGGCACGGCACGGCCGCGCTGCAATGGTTCGGCTTCCACCACCAGAGGACGCCACTGCACAAGCGCACGCTGTTCGTCCCAAGACGGCCGTTCGTAATGGAGCGCTTTGGAGACGATGAAAACGTAGGTATATACTGTGGGAGCACTTTTGGAAGTTGGTGACCATGGTCTAGTGAGTGGGAAATACGGATATGAAGTAGACAGATTTCGCACGACTAGCTGTTGTCACTGTTATTCAACATGTTGCAAGTTCTAGTTTCAATTGAAATGGTGTATTTGCATATATGCTAAACATCTGTATTTATGTTTGTCTTAGTGTTACTGCTGCCATGTGAGGGCCTTCAGGCACATTCAAGTTGTACTTTGCAGCTTTTCGCCTGAAGGACCCCCAACAATTTCGTTGGAAAATAAAAGCATTTCTGATTTCTGATTCTGATACCAGATGTGAAATTTCACCGCTCTAGTAGAAGTGTTCTCCAGAGATCCTCGCAACATGTAATTTTGCATCCGCGCATCTGAAAATTGCGAATTCCAAGAAAAAAAATCACAGCATATCCACGGAGTGAATGGTGAGTGGGGCGAAGCGCTCATCAGTCCACCCTTGCTTCCGTGTGTTCGTACGTTCTTGCTTCCATCCATCCATGCGTCCGTCCATGCACCCGTCCGTATGACCGTTCATGTCTCCGTCTATCTATGTGACCGTCCGTGCGTCCGTCTGTCCATGTGTCCATCCATCCGTCCATCCGTTCATCCACCTGTTTGACCATCCTTGCGTCGTCTGTCTGTCTGTCCGTCTATGCATTCATCCATCCGTCCGTCCGCCCATTTAGAGAACACTCCAAGTAGCCTGCATCAAAGTACCGCCATCTCGCATCTTTTCATCCTATATTCATCTTATACAAGTACCGCCATCCAGCGGACATTGTAAGCACTAAACGCGCACTACTGCATATTAAAGCACGGTACGCACAGCCCACGAGGTAAGGAGCTTCGCCCCTATAAGAGTGCGCTATTTTGGTTAGAGATTCACTACACCATCAGCTGTGCTTCGCACTTTTTTTAATGATGTTACAAAATCTAGACCAGCCGCTACCGTTGTTAATTTTTCAACGCAGTTTCATATGTGCTTTGGTAGTATCACTAAATACGCACTTCCAAAACGCGCATGCAAGCTTTTCGGAGTCATTTTAAGAACGAAGCTCAAGCTAAAACATCGGGTGTCCGCTATGGACCTTCTGCACCAGTGCTTAACATGTCCACAGGCGGAGCGGCGTCCACCGACGGAGACTGTCCAAGCAGCTGCCGCGCCAACCGAGTGGGGGTGACGCAAGGCTGGCGCTTCTACAGAGGGTACCACAACCAGTTTTGTACGTTAGTTCTGGCGATGGAGTTTGCTTATTCTTCCATGGTTTGTGGCAGGCTGTAGTTCGACTCTACTTTGTCTACGCTGAAGGGAGACCGTGGCATTGGAGCCTTCCTGGCATCAACGGAGCAACGGAGCCTTCTTGGTTGGCATCAGCCAAGAAGGCTCCGTTAAGTCCCTAGATCTATAGAGTTTCCTGTAAAAACACTTAGAGATAACCCTGGCGCTAGTGTCTATGGGAGCTGCAAGTCACAGTATTTTAGCCAGCATAGGAATGATGGGGAGCAAGCAAATGTGTCTAACCGTCGTTAGGCTTCATTTGGCTTCGCGTTGCTTGGAGCTGCTTTGTCACTAAAGGGCAATCAGAAAATGTCAAGCACTTACATTTTACCACCTTAACCTTTCAGGCTCTTCAATTCAAATCGTATCAGGAATTTCATAAGAGTCCGTTCTTTTATTTGAATCAAAACTAAAACAGTGTGATAAACAAAATCACAAGTACATTTGAAGTCCACAAGCACGAAGAAGGCAAATTTGAGTAATAGTCATCATTTCCATGATGGCTGAATGATCGCAGCTCAAGAGTCCCCTCTAGTTAACTTCACGAAACTCTATGTCTAGATAAACCAGCTTGACTGGTTTTAAACTTTGCACGGTTTGTTTAAGAGTCTTCTTTTTTTTCTAAGACACGCTCCTCGTTCAGGTAATGATAGCGCGAACTTAAAAACTACATGGCCAAAAAAAAATCATGGACGTAAGGTGGACCATTCTTACGTACTTACATTTCTTATCATGCAATTTTGCCGCCTGAACAACTTGACATTCTTTCTTATTATTTTTTGTCCTGTTACTTTATCCCATGGCTTTCCACGTTTGCCTATTTAGTGTGATTTCGTCGTTTGTCTAGGCGGCCGATAATGCACACTTGCAGGTAAAAGCCTAGTTGCAGAGTTTACAACGTCGACGCACGCGACGTTAAGTGCGCGTTTGACTTCATAAGGCGCGTTGTAATACAGCCGAGTACACAAAGGTGCGCATACGCATTGCCGTTCTAACAGCTGCATGAAAGCGCTCCGCAATGACGAATGAATGCATGGTTAAAATATGAACCAGTGCTGCTTTTCCTGTCTCAGCATATCTATAGTATACAGTCGTGTGTACATTTGTGAGATGCACTCGTGTGGAACCTGGTGATCGCGGGCAGAGATCAAAATTCGTGGTCAGAATTTCACTTACGTATGTGTACGTAACTTAAGCGCCTGTATTTCGATCGTAGTCGATGAAAAAAGGGGGAGTTTTGTTCATGGAAAGCGCGCGTCTTCGGAATAAATGGTTGGAATGCAACGGTCTCGGGAACTGAGTGGGCTAACGATTAATTTTTGGTGGTCGGACACGCTCATTTCGCATGTGTGTGCAAGTTCAGTACAATAGCCTGCGAGTGCAGCCTCCCCCATCCCTCTCCCATGCGCAGGTTAGCAAACCGGCTGCCTATAGGCTGGTTAACCTCCCTGCCTTTTTTCCCTCTATTTTCCTTTCTTCCTGCCTTAATTTTATTTGCAGCAGCATAATGAAACAACAGACAATCAGGCCCAAGAAACTATATGGCGGGGATTATTTTTAATATTCATCTGATGACTGGCAACTATGACATAACATGAAATGAATTACAGTGAGGAAAAAAAATTGCCCGCAGCTTCCCTCGGGGGAACACTGAGGAGGATGCGGAGCATATAATTGGTTAACGGGGTGTTGAAGTGCGACTTACTTGGGTCGATGGCTAAATTGGTTAACGTGGTTGTCAAATGGGGTGTTAAATTGCGACTTACTTGGGTCGATGGCTAAATTGGTTAACGTGGTTGTAGGAGGGGGTGTTAAATGAGTGAACACGTACACACGCATGCGAAAGGGCGGCGCTGGTCGAAGGGACGTCGATCATTGTGTTTGTGGATTCGTTGGAATTCATTTCACCGCGACCTTGGACGTCGACGCGCCGTACAAACCAACCGACGAGCGCAACTGAGCGAGCGAGCGCCGACTTGAGTATATATACAGCGCGATGGCGCATGCACTGTCAGCTGTCGAATGTTCGAGAAGGGGGAGAAGCGCAACGGCGCATGCGCGCGCGTCAGCTGCCGATGTTTTCGAAGCGCGACGGCGCATGCGCGCGCGTCAGCTGCCGATGTTCTCGAAGCGTGACGGCGCATGCGCGCTACATTATACAGCTAGCGAATGTTCGTGAAGAGGAGAAGCGCACGCGGTGTGTAGAGGAGGAAGGGTGCACAGATGGTGGAGGAGTGAAGCGCGCGCGGTGTGTAGAGGAGGAAGGGATGCACAGATGGTGGAAGAAGAAGGAGGAAGCTTGCGGACGGCGCCGCACTACAAGCCTCGAGTATTAGATGCTCCGCATCTAAAAAGGTATAACGCATGCCTGTTTCATGGTAATGAGTGATAACATGGAGGTGAAATTTACATTTATAGACGCAGTTTCAGCTTAGATGTATATCAACAAATTCAAGAGCAGAAATGTTCAGACTACGCATAGTGCGCATGGTCGCTTGAGCAATGTGCGCGTGTAGCCGATGAACAAGGCCAAAAGCTCATTTTGTATACCAGGTCTGTAAGCAGAACTGGTCAGCGTTCCGACAGCCTTACAACCTCTGTTACAGCGTTACAACAACGTTCTGGTAGTGTTATGACAACTATTGTGGATATATTTGTAGATAGTACCCTGTTAAACTGCTTTGACATTTGCGCAAATACTTCGGTACAGGCCAAACACTTTGTGTCATCACCACAGACCCCTTGTCAACATCTGCACGTGCGGCGCCAACTACAATGCGCAGTACCATACTGCCACCACCTCTGTAATCCTAAGACATCCTCCCCGCAACATGAACTTGACCCCAACATTGCCTCCACATGTATGCACGTGCCAGCCTGTGCATTCAAATGGAACGAATGAATCGAAAGCTCGCCATTATTATATTCTCGGGGTGGAACAAAATACTGCTTTATCCATGCTCATGAAATAGTTTTCTATTAGGTAACATTTAAAAGGACAATTCGCGACCTCATTGGGAAATGGCCAAGTCGCCAAACGACCGAGCGAAACGTGCCCGAATGCTGTGTACTGCCGCTTTTACTGAATACCATTAGTGGAATGTCAGAAACTTTGAGACGGGGCAGTGTGAACAACGCAGCTCCCTCTGGTTAGTGTGCGGTGCCTATAGGAAGTGCTCAAAGTTTGCCGGCACGTGCAAGACCAAAGAATTTTGAAACGGTAGGCCGCATACTTAAAGCAAAACCTCCTTTATTTCTTCCAATGCCAGTGCGAACGCGCGCTTCTCAGCGGGAGTCGTAGGTTCGCCTTAGTCGTGGTGTGACGCTACATGATGTGTAGCGCTGCTTGCGTCATTGTCTTCCGAGTGCTCTTCTCCGTAGATGCGATAGACGTGTTTCCCACTCCAATATCATACGTCTATCATATTTGTTCTTTCGTGTTGCTTATTTCTGGGTCCAAACAACGCCGCCGCCGCCTAACTTAGCAGTGCATCCAGAAGCGTTGCAGTGACGCTTCCCCATTGGTTGCTCGCGTAGCAGTACGAACGGCGACATGCTATCTCATAACAACGTATCTTTCACAGAGCAAGCATGACCGCCAGTATTTTGAACACGAGGAATGCAAGACGCCGCCCCACGGCTCTGTACAGAACTGAACAAGAATTATTTCATATAATTTGCGTCTCGAGACACTGCATGAGGGGCTCTTTTAGAAATCTTACATGACCGCATGGCTGAGTTCTTTCAGGACACTTTTTGAGATGTCTCCACACTAAAACAAGTGGTCATGTCGGCTACCTATGCTCTGTGCCCCATGACCACAACGCACACGCAAAGGCTAGACGTTGGGAGAGAGCAGGAAAATACTAGAGTAGAGGGTGGTGAACAGCTGGATCAGGTGCATCTGGCTGGCATTGTTGAAATAGAGGAGGCATTGCTTAAAGAAATCGTGGATGGCGCTTTTAGTTTGCTCATCAAAGAAAACGTCGCAGCCATCACTACCCTTGTTCAAATAGGTTGACACTTCGAGATGGTCAAAAGCCACCGAGCCGTAAGTCAGTTTCCCTTGCTCGGCAATACCCGCCACATCCCTCTGTGCCGATCACGCCGTCGTGCCGTCCTTCACGGTGGTGTAAGCGAAGGCCGCAAGAGGGTGCGCTCGTGCTGCTCCTATAGTCCGGCCGTGCCAACTCTCATTTAGTCCTTAGAACGTTCGCTGGATGGCGATACTTCTATATGATAAATATATAATGAAAACACGCGAGATGGGAGTACTTGGAGTGTTTACTAGATGGACGGAAGAATGGACAGACGCGTGGATAAATAGATGGACAGACAGATGCACGGACGGTTGGGTGGACGGACGGACAGACGCATGGATGGACGCATGGACGAATGGACGCACGAACGGACTCACGGAAGGATGGATGGACGAACGAACGCACAGACGGACGCACATACTGGCGGACAGATGAACAGACGCATGGATGAACGGATAGACACACGAACGGACGCACAAAAGGACGGATGGACGCACAGACGGATGCACAAAAAAATGAACGGACACATGGACGAACGCATGGATGCACGGATGCACGGGCACATGGGCGGACGCATGGACGGACGGAAGCAAGAATGAACCAACGGACAGAAGCGCGGACGGACTGACAGATACTTCGTCTCACTCATCATCAGTCCGTGGATATGACGTGATTTTTTTCCTTCCCGTTATAGCGGTTTACGCACCGTCCACTTTGATCCACACAATTCATTGACCCACATAATTCTTGTCACATGTTAATTCCTTTGACGTGCGGCAAGATGATGAATCTATCACTGGTTTCTGGATTTCATCAAGCGGAGAATGGGAAAATACAAATTACTGGTAAATTTATTTTCTTTTCGCCTTGAGTATTGCACAGTCTAGGATAAAAATCATGCGCAGAGGTTCAATTTATCGCGATGTAGTTTATACTGGTAACATAGAATGACAATTATACATAAAATGTCAACCACATCAGCAAGTCTACCTGTCACGTTCAGCAGTGTTGCGCACAGTCGAATCGGGAAAAAAGCCCGCTAATTTACGGCTCGTATAAGTTAGCACTTCTGTACTAAACACACGATCCCGTTGACGTCCCTGCGTGTTCCACGTCAGGGACGTCCTCCTCATCTAGCCATGGCGCCATCGATGTCGTGGACGCCTTCAAAGGCGCAGGCCTTCGACGTTACAGTCCCTGCGGGGACTAGTCCGGAGACCGTCGTCGACGCGACGGCCTTAATAGTTGGCCTCTCAGAGGTGCACTGCGTTCAGCACATGGGAGGCATGAACTTCCAAGTAACTGTCAAGAGCATGGCTTCCATGACTCTCATCGTCGACGCTGGCTACCTGACCATCGGGGGCGAGCGTATCCCTGTCGTTCCCGTCCGCCCGCAGGTAACTAACGTCGCCTGCCTGTCTTTACCAGCCTTCGTCTCCAATGAGGTACTCGTCCAGGCTTTGTCCCCATACGGCAAGGTATTGACTGTGACCGCTGGCGTCATGAGCGCAAGACGCGGAGTTCTCACAGGCACACGCTATGTCCGGATGGAAATGAGTCCCACAAATCGCGTCCCCAACTATCTTCGCGTTTCTGGTCATGGAGTCACCTTCGACTACCGCGCTTTGCAACGTGTTTGTCGTAGGTGTGGCTCTAGTGGTCATTATCGAGCACAGTGCACAGCACCATTCTTTTGTCGCTGTGGTGTGCACGGACACGAAAGCGAAGGTTGCGACCGCCCCTGCCGACGTTGTGGAGATAACCACCCTGCCACCGTCTGCCCTGTGCGTCGTTCATATTCTGATGCTACTGCGGGGACCTTTCCTGCCCTACCGTCCCTTTCACTAACGGCAACAGATGAACGAGAACCCAGAGCTGTACTAGACGAACGCCAGAATCCGATTGTGAGAGCTCCATTAAAAGATGAAGAAGTGTGCAGCTTGGCCAAATCGAGCGCGCCACGTCTGCGAATCTCAGCGATAGAAACAGCCACCGCGATTGACCTCGCGTCTGACCCAGGCAAACATGTCGTGCCATGTTCGACGTCGGCGCAAGCCGAGAAAGAAACGCTGGTAGGCACCGAGGCACCGGACACATCGTTAAACCTAGCAGCTAAGTGCCCAGACGACGCCGACGTTGCGAGATCTACGGGCGCTGGTGTCTCGAGTGGAACAGAATTGAAACCGAATGAGCAAAGCCCATTGGATCATTCCGAAAGCCAGGCTCGTGACTTCCTTGAACAAGTAGCAAGACGCCATGGGAGTTCTTTACTGGCGAATTTCGACAAGCAATCCGTGATCAAGGTCGTTGGAGGCGGCGACAACGTTAACGCTGCAGCCCTACCACCATCTGATTCGTCAGACAGCAGCTTCAGCCTCGAAGTTGACAGTAGCATCGGACTCCCTTCTAGCCCAGACAGTTGTGACGTGGAAATGCAAGCCCCGCGAGAGGTCAAGCGTGCTCACAAGTCTGGCACCAGCTCGGACGGCACCCAAGACAGCCGCTCCGAATTCCAGCAACCGAAGAAACCTCGACCCTCTTCTGGAGGGTCGAATTGTGCTGTGTAGTGTACGTACTCCAGTTTCCCCGGACAGAACCCCGGGGTATACCGAATCGAAAAACACGACCAGGTCAGTCACCCATCTTTTTTCAATATGGCTGACACCCTGAAAATCCTTTCTTTAAATGTTCAAGGGTTCCGTAACCCAGTAAAGCAGACCGAGGTTATCAGCATAGCCCGCGCAGAACATTGTGATATTCTGTGTTTACAAGAAACAAATTTTTTCACCATTGGCCACGTTCGTGCATTCAAATGCGCATTTAATTTAGACTGTTATTTTTCCTTCGCGACATCTCGCTTCTCTGGAGTTGGAATTATTATTTTTAACCGCGCTCTTCTGTGCAATCATCATGTTTTCTATGATGCGTTCGGACGGGTATTGGCTTTTGACTGCGTCCTATCATCCTTCAAGCTGCGCGTTTTGTGTATTTATGGGCCAGCTCAAGCAGCGATGTCTAACGATTTTTTCCGTGACCTGGACGTGTATTTTCTGGACGGTCGTCATGTAATACTCACTGGAGACTTTAATTGTGTATTAGACACGCGAGCTGACGTGCAAGGTCCAGGATGGGGTCGCTCTGATTGGAACGCGCGAGAGCTGCGTCGCCTAGTGCAACATTTCTCTTTGATAGATACGTACAGACTAGTGCATGGACCACAGTATGCCTGGACTTGGCGGCGTAGCACGTCGTCTAGTCGTTTAGATCGCTTCGATGTGCCGAGCGCTCTACCTTCTTACGTATCGCACTCTGATGTAGTAACATTACCATCATCGCCTGTTTCTATATCAGACCACCGACCAGTGAAGCTCGAGGCTCACTTTCCCTTTTCATCATCAGTGAAACCTTGGCGTCTTGACATCCGCATTCTGCACGACGCGCGTACACGCTCCAGTTTATCTAGAAGCTTGCGGGCCTCTCTTTTGAGATGCGGTCCGGAGGTGTGGGACGCGCTCAAGACACAGTGGCGTTTACACTGCTCAGTAGCAGGGCGGGCCCTTAGACGCCGTACGTCCGAAGAACTAGCGGACACTGCCACAAAGCTGCGTATTGCTCTTCGGGTTGATCGACTAACTCCCTTGATGCGCGCATGGCAGCGAGAGTTAAGGGGTCGTTTTCAACGCCTCATTGCAGCTTCGTCATTGACGGCGGCTGCTTGGCGTTGCAGACGTAATCCATGTGCTCACCCTGAGGTTCTACGCTTTGTGAAAAGCTCGCTTCTCAACCCGTCGAGTCGACTAGGAACTCCGGCAGCCAGATTCTTACACACTGCGTTGCCACCGACACGTGATCAATCAGTTTTCCTAGCTCACTTTGCCAACATGGCTCGTACGACAATGTCATCACATTGCGGTACCACTGAGACAGCCACTATGTTAAGTCATCATCATCATCATCATCATCATCAGCCTGACTACGTCAACTGCAGGAGAAAGGCCTCTCCCATGTTCCGCCAGTTAACCCGGTCCTGTGCTTGCTTCTGCCAATTCATACCCGCAAACTTCTTAATCTCATCTGCCCACCTAACCTTCTGTCTCCCCCTAATCCGCTTCCCTTCTCTGGGAATCCAGTCAGTTACCCTTAATGACCAGCGGTTATCCTGTCTACGCGCTACATGCCCTGCCCATGTCCATTTCTTCTTCTTTATTTCAGCTATGATATCCTTAACCCCCGTTTGTTCCCTAATCCACTCTGCTCTCTTCTTGTCTCTTGAGGTTACACCTACCATTTTTCTTTCCATTGCTCGCTGCGTCGTCCTCAATTTAAGCTGAACCCTCTTTGTAAGTCTCTACTATGTTAAGTACGCTACCTCAAAATTCATCTGAAGTAGCTGAACAACTGTGCACAAGTCCGTCAGCTGACGAAGTAAAAGAGGCACTGTCTTCCATGAAGCGTGGCTCGGCCCCCGGGCCCGATGGGTTGCCTGTTGAGTTTTATTTAACGTTTTGGGACGACATTGGTGCTCTTTTCACCTGTGTTATTTGCCGCTGTTTCGAGAACTTTGATTTTCCTGATAGCTTTTGCGATGGTCGAATTGTTTTAATACCTAAACATGACCCATCGTCAGTTCGCCCGGAGGAGTGGCGACCAATAACGCTCCTCAACGTTGATTATAAAACTTTCGCGGCAGTTATCACTCGGCGTTTGAGAAGCCTCATGCCCTCCTTAATAGGTCATCATCAGGCGTGCTCTATTCCTGGAAGAGAAATTCGCAGTCTTTCCTTTGTTACGCGCGATATAGTTGCGTACACGTTAACAAGATCAGCTCAGGGACTCTTGGTTTCACTTGACCAGGAAAAGGCATTCGATCGCCTCGAACATAGCTTTATATTTAGCGTAATGGCAGCATTTGGCTTCTCACAAAACTTCGTTGAGCTTCTCAGAAACGCATAGCAAAATATACGCAGCACGTTGTTTCTTGATGGTTTAGAGAGTGCGCCATTTCCGTTTACCCGTGGTGTTCGCCAGGGGTGTCCTTTATTTCCTGCACTTTTTGTACTCAGCCTCGAACCATTCCTTCAATCGCTAATCGCTGACTCTTACGTTAGAGGCCTTCCTCTTCCAGGTAGTGGTACCGTGACGGTTGTGACAGCATTTGCTGATGACATCACGTTGTATTTGAAGAAGGAGGACAGTTTATACCGTAGCCTACAACTTTTTACAACGTATGACACGATTTCAGGTGCTGCTTTAAATTTCTCCAAATGTCGATATTTATTCATTGGTTCCCCAGACGCATGTCTAAGTTCCTTTTTCGGTCTTCAAAAAAGTGACTCTATTCGCATTCTGGGGCTTGATTATACTTTCTACGGCATATCAGCCTCCTTGTGGAATTCAGTAGTCGAAGATGTAAAACGACACGTCCGGGAAGCACAAGAGTATGATTTACCGATGCTCGAAAGAAGGTATTTAGCACAGACGGTGTTTTGCGGCCGTGCATGGTACATATCTCATGTCTTACAGCCCCCATTACGAATCACCAGGTCGTTGCAATCCCTCATTGGCTCTTTTTTCTGGTCGGGTGGAACAGAGCTGGTTTGCCGAGCAGCTCTTGGGCAACCGAGAAACTGCGGTGGATTCGCATTCCCATCCGTCTCTGTTCGCTGCCGGCTGCTTGCCCTACGATTCCTACTTCGGTTGTTGCATGGTGATCAGTGCCCCGCGCGTGATCTTGCCTGTTATTTCTTAGGCACCAAACTACGCTATTTACTACCAGATGCACGGCTTAATTCTGCACCGCAAACACTTAACGCGCCCGCATTTTACTCAACGGCAGTAGCATTTTATCGACACGCACAGCAGGTTTGTCCCGATGTGGACATTCTTGAAAGCCGCATTGTAGATACAACGGCGGCTCTTCTGCTTCCTCTGGTTCCTCCAGCCCGTCTAGCAAGATCGAGACATGTCTCGTGGAGCGCGATAACGGCATCGTTTTTGCCTGGTCACCTCCGTCACTTTATGTGGCGTCTTGGATGGAGAGTACTCCTAACACGGGACAGACTGGAGACGTGGGGCATGGTCCCATCTCCCACTTGTCCTAACTGCCCGTTACAGGAGTCTAACCAGCATATGCTGAAGCAATGTGTCATTGCAAAGGTGTTTTGGAAGTCAGGTAATGTTAGTTTTCGTGGCCTAGGTGTTAATCGCTTTGTAACATCTGGCCGCTGCTCGCGTAGTCGCTTTGCACGCCTTCTAATAGCTGCGGGAGCTTTTTGTTTATGGCGTAATAGGTGCGAAGCTGTTGCGGCAGGTCATCGTCGTCGTGCTCTTTTTCCGATTCTGGAACGCCTCTACTCTGAACTCTTATCGTTTCTGTCGGAGGAATTGTTCTTCCTTGGGGAGGAAGAATTTCTGCGACAATGGTCGTGCCGCTTTCTTTCCGTAGTTGACAAACGCGTTCTATTAGTCTTCCACCTGGCCTGGTTCCTATAGCTATGTCACCTGTCAATGTCTGATTGGTGCATGTAATCAGTATGTGTTTACTATTTTATGTGTTTGTGTATGTCCCATATTGGTGTGAGCTCTTCTATATATGCCCTTCATTCTAACGCTCCAAGTTATGTAACTTTTATGAATATTGATACCTGTTGTACATATTTTCTAATATCTTCACCAAGTCTTGTAAATTCTGCACATATTTCATCATGTACATTGTCCATATTGTGATTAGTGCATTTATGTAGTGTATGTATAGTTATTAGTACTATGGACTATGGACATCCTAGGGACTTGGACACTTTTGTTTAAATGTGTAATGTATGTTGTGCTTTGTCTTTTGTTTGTTATTGTGCCTGTTATACAGACGCTTGTCCCTTAGCTTTGTTGCGTCCCATGAGAGAATAAACTTTTTCTAAACCAATGAATATAAGAGTTAACTCTAACTCTTCGAGTGTAGATGTATTAGTCGGGGACGGCTCTAAGCTCTCCCATAGTAGAGTACCCTGTACTCTAAATCGTTACCCCCTTTTTCTAATCCCCCCCAATGGAACGGCTGTAAGCTGTCCCATAGTAGAGTACCAAGTACTCTAAATCGTTACCCACTTTTTCTACCCCCCCTCTTAGCTTCAGCGATGTCAACCCTAGGGATTTATCCCTAGAATACAACGGCGCGTCGTAGTGTCACGGGACGGCTTATCGCCCTCCCATTTATCCCTAGAATACATTGGCACGTCGTAGAGTCACGGGACGGCTTATTGCCCTCCCATAGTAGAGTACCAGGTACTCTAAATTGGTAATTAACAACTTTTTCCAAGCACACAGGTTCTATGCTTTTTAGGATGGTGTGGGCAGGGTTTTGGCTGTACACTGTAGCTACTTTTCTTTCATTTTAAGGATACAGTGTGTGTATTTGCCATCACAAGCTGGACAGTCCAACGATTTTTTAAGAGACCTGGATGTGCTTTTTTTTGAAGGTCTTGATGTTATTCTGAGTGGCGACTTCAACGGCGTTCTAAATACGCGAACTCATGTACAAGGTCCTGGCTGGGGCTGGTCTGCTTGGAATTCACGCGAGCTGCGACGCCTTGTCCACCACTTTTCATTACTAGACGCGCACAATGAAGTGCACGGAAATACCTTTGTTTGGACATGGCGACGCGGATGATCCTCCAGCAGGCTCGACCAGGCTTATATCCCACGTGCGTTAGAGGCTTTTGTCTCCGATTTCTGCGTTCCGTCCTTCCCACCTTCTCCTGTGTACGTATCTGATCATCGCCCTATTGTCTTGAATCTCGAAGTTCCATTTTCTTTTTCGGAAAAGCCATGGCATCTTGATGTTCGCGGCCTGCAGGACGCGCGCTCAAGGTCAGATTTGTCACGCGCAATACGTGTGTCACTCATGGCGTCTGGACCTGGAAATTGGGATGCGCTTAAAACACAGTGGCGCCTGCACTGCGCCGTAGAGGGGCGTTCGCTTCGTCGACGCGTTTCTGAAGAGCTTGCTGATACTGCGATGATAAAGTTGCACATTGCATTGCGCGCCGAAACGCCTTCTCCTCTAATGCGAGCTTGGCAGCGTGAACTGCGTGAACGCTTTCAGCGCTTAACTGCTGCTTCGCCCCTGGCGACAGCAGCATGGCGCTGTAGACACAACCCATCCCGAGGTGCTGCGCTACGCGAGATATTCGTTTTTTTTTACCGATAGACTTCATCAGTGCTTGAACGAGAAATACACAGCTTGTCATTTACCACAGGTGATATCATAGCCTATACTCTATCGCGATCGGCGCGTGGTATCCTTGTGTCTTTGGACCAGGAAAAAGCGTTTGACCGACTAAAGCACGTGTATATCTTTGATGTGCTCACAGCCTTCGGCTTTTCTCATTCGTTGGTGGAAATGATTGGAAATACCTACACTGGTCTGAAAAGCACACTACACTCTTAAAAAAAAGTTAGTAAAAAGGTAGTAACTGCAAGCGAACAGGTAGTAACGACAACGGTTACTACCTTTCCTGAACCGTTCCTAGCTTCTTCCTACCTATTTACTACTTACATTAGTAAACAGTTGCAACCTAACTGCAATAGGGTAGCAACTGCAGCTGTTACTACCTCTCTTGAATTTTTACTACCTCTTTGCTACCTATTTACTACATACATTAGTAAGCAGTTACTAGCTGCATGCAAAGAAGTATAGTAGCTGCAACGTTTACTACCTCACTTGAGGTATTACTAACTTTTTCGTATTCTTGTTAGTAAAGAGTTGAAATGTTGAGTAGTTGAAGGTATTGAAATACAAATTCTATACTTGATCACGGTCTCTCTCTTCACCAAGCCCAGGGGTGGTTCATGACCCTTATATATATATATATATATATATATATATATATATATAGATATATATATATATATATATATATATATATATATATATATATATATATATATATATATATATATATATATATATATATATTATTCGAAGGTCGTTATTCGAAGGTCGCAGGTTCGGTCCCTGCCCACGGCAAAGTTATTTTTTCACCCACTTTTCTTTCTTCACGTTTACATTACAATTTGGTCTAATACCTTTCCCTATACTTTCCTCTTGGCATTATTGTCTGTTAGATCTCATTATTATTGTGTCAAAACACGCAAACACGAGCCCTTAATTATACACTTCTTTCCCTTATATATATATATATATATATATATATATATATATATATATATATATATATATATATATATATATATATATATATATATATATATATATATATATATATATATATATATAGGCACCATGTGTAAAAAACAGAAAATATTCTATAGGTGTAAATTTTCACAGCTGTACATTTGCATAACTCTAAGCTAACAGGCCCTAAGCCGTAACTTTGTGGCTGCCCATTGTGTTTCATGTTGATTAACCGAAATTGTTCGCTGAATGATAATATTTCGGTTGCAGTTGAAGGTAGCAATTTCACATTAACAGCAGATGTGCGCATCAGATAGTCCAAAGTAACAATCATATCAATTATCCGCTCCGGATACTACTAAATAAACAGAGCAATATGTAACAAAGTAACCATGCACAATGCGTTTCACTATAAATGTGGTGGATATCATTTAATTTGTTATCACACAAAGTGCCATGCGCTCTGCAGCAATACAGTGGGAAGAGACCAATAACACTGATAAAAGAAAAAGAATGTAACAAGCTTTGGTTAGAAAACAGTAGATGAAAGGGTGCATCAGGTACAGTAAAAGATAAATACAGTAAAGACAGCACACTAGAAACCATACACTAAAAGAGAGATGTAACATAAAATCATACGTCATCTTCAGTTGCGTAGCCAGGGAGGACATTTCCAAATACACAAACTCCAGAGCAAAATATATGAAGTATGACTGAAACCCCTCTCCTAAAAAAACATTGGCTACGCTACTAGTAGTTTAGATTCAGCCCGTGACAAAAAGCTGTCTAAGATGACAATTTGGACATCATTCAACAATCATAATTTCAGGCCGTAGCATCAGCTCAAGCACCAAAATATAGGTCAAGAACTTGAGGTGATGGAAGATTGAAGGGCTGTACAAGTTTTTGCTCGTCTGTATTGTCGACAACATACGACCAGCGGTGACGATCGAATCTGACTGTCATGAGCACATCTACAAGCAGGAAAAGGCTTCCGCAGTAAATATACAGCCTTCTTATTTGGCCAAAAAGTGGCAGCTGTTGCTTCTCTAGGATGACTACATCGAACTTTTTGAAAACCAAGTTTTCCACCTCGGCAGAACCAACTTCCCACACTGGAATGCCAGGAGAGACAACTTTGCGCATGTATGAGCACAAGTCTTCTAGCTTCAGCTGCCTGGATCTTTTAGTCTGTATGCCACGGTCCACTTCTAAGTTGGGAAAATTCGAAACTCTGCAGCAACTGGTGTCTTTCTGCGATAGACTTGCATATATTTCGAAAGTTTTGGTTGCGCTGTGCAATAGTTTTCATGTACTGGTGTTTGGCTTCATATCGCATGCACCAGTATTGCTTTAGTGGACCAAGTTCACTGATGAGCCGAGGGTAATGAATCAAGAAATGCAGTTTGGGTATTATTGCACCAGGGTAGAGAGCAGCAAATGAAGATAAAAAAAATCGTATTTCATCTTGCAGATATGCCAAATGGTCGTGAGGAATCTTGTCGGCAAATGTTATATCTGCAATGCTTCTCAGAAGTAGGTACACTTCCCAGTGCTCATTTTGTTTAGGAACAATATCTGCAAACATAAGAGAAAAAAATCTGAATAGGCACCACTTTTGAGAAGCTGTTCCCTTGTATGCACTTTGCCCATTAAGAAAGGATTTCACGACTTCTTCCGGTTTGTTCTTTTTGTCGTGAGCACCAAAAACGAATGTGCGGATACGATCAAGGTCTGAGTGCCTAATTACTCCAGAACGAAGCAGGCCTTGCAAAATGTGCCCTTAATACATGTGGAATGGCTCCCTCCAGCACATCGTGCATCAAGTCCGGAGGCAGTTGCACTGTCACATCAAAATAGGCAACATCTGTGAGTGGAGATTCATCTTTAACGCCGTACAGTGCTGTGCCTAGCTGCCTATTTATTTTAGCACTTGCAACGTGGTTTTGGTTTGCAAGGGCAGATTTCGAACCTGAACATCACTCTCGTGAAAGGCAGTGTTGAACGCCGAGTTTGGTGAAGTACAAAATCTGCATGGACGACCACGGCTGAAAGAACACGTGAATCCGCCAAGTCGATTCATTGAAAGGTTATCACCGGAAAAGGCAACAAGAATCGCTCTCACCTTTACCGCAACAGAGTTCTTCCACAGAGTGAAACCAGTCATCCATAAAGCTGATACGTCATCTAAACTGGCTTCAAAATAACATTGATTCCGTGGCTTGATGACAAGTCTATATGGTGCAACTAAAACTACATGGATAGAGTGAGCTGTGATCTGTATTTGGCATGGATGTTTACCACGCTGAAATACACGACAAGGATTTTGTGAACACCCCGCTTGACCCCAGCGGATTCACTATCTCCACTTCGTCGCTGTACAAACACAAAAAAAAGCGTATACTGCGCGCCATCCTCGAGTAGTGCATGCAACTTTCTTTGTATATGCAGCCATCCCTAAAATTATGCAGCGTTGGTGAAGGCGCTCCTGTTGAGAAATCTAGCTCTATGTGGTCGCGGAAGTTCTCAGAGGACATAAGATTTCGCATGACACCACTTATAGGAACAAACTGAAAAGTCTCACCAGCACCAAGATCACGCACTTCAGGCTTTACGTAGGGCAGGGTGACGCTTGGCTGAATTGCTCTCGCTTATATTTACTACTTGCTGCTTGAAAAATATCCTCTAAGAATTCACCAGCGAGTACTTGCGCAGTTCGATTCCTGCCGACTCCATCGCGATGTTATTTTCAATGACAGAAGCGAATGTCCGAATTATGTCGAGAAAGGTAATCTTGAAGTCATTGAAAAACACTTTCTGCCGTAGAGTGCGGTAGCTTGTGTGCACTTCTGCAACACGAAAAAAAAAAGTAAGCACAGCTGTTTTTTTATTTTCAGCACGAAGTCGTTGATTGTGGTCACTCGAGCAGTGGGAACAGAGACCGCATCGCATTCCGTGTTGATCATGTTCGACGAGCAACCAGATGAAAACATTTCACTGTGATCACCCACTGTGTCGTGCGCAGCGCAGCTTGTTGTGGCACGCACCGGTGGTTCTTCGAGGACTGTTGGTTCAACACCGGCTTCCTCTGCGTCATCCATGTCCATATATCGTCTGTGCACACGGTAAATGTGCCTTCGATAAGATTCGAACTCACTGTAGGTTTTCGCACACCCATCCACACCGCACATGATAGAAAATCTATTGTCGTGGCGATGGTCTCTTATGTGCCAGACGACTTTGCAGAGCTTCGTGACGAGAACGCACATCTTGGGCATGAGTGTAACATGTTCACATCGCGGCAGTATTTGCGTACAGCCCGCTGGGCGGTATTCTCGACTAAGTACGCCGACGGCTCCCATGATTACAGGTAGCTACATGGCAGACGTAAACTGCAGTTCTATCCGTAGTTTTCACCAGCCGAACTGGGCCAGCATGGCTTACCATTTAGGACCAAAAAGTTGACAAGACGGCGGAGGGCGAAAAACATGAACCGGCACACTGGGAAGCTCCGCATTCTTTGAGGGTTTTTGCACGGCCGGGCTAGACTGCACCTGGAAGGCGGCGTCGTGGAGGAAGGGGGGGGGGGGGTGGTGGCAAGGGTGAGATATTTTCACTGACAATAAGGATAGGAGTAGTTGCTTTACACGGGAATTCATGTGCCGTCTTAGCTGCGGGTAGCGGAGGGGTAACACATTCCTACACGGGTCCTAGCAGCGCCGTGAATATTGGGGTCGATGCAGAAACGGTTTCTTTCAAATCAAGTTCAAGATCTAGTGAAGGATTCGACGAAACACCGTCTGGCGAGGGGCATACGTGTCTTGCAAATAAACAAACACTCGCCAAATTTGCAACGATATACGTTGCAAGTAGCGAGCGTTTGTTTATTTGCAAAACAAGTTCAAGATTTGAAAAAGCCACGCTAAACTGGACGGACATGCTTTTCGTGGAAGTACACTGTGCAGGTGGATTTCTTGGACCTGCCCTTCATCGTGCCCGAAATACAGGCTGCCCGTAGGGAAAGCGCATGGGTTGGTTTACTTCATGCCACGCACGTGCTTATTGTGACATTTCATGCGTAGGGCAAGTATTGAACTTCCTGAGAAGCTACGGCAACATAAGAGCGATGTCCCCAAGTTTCCAGTGACAAAGAGTACGTTCGCGGACCACGGCATCTATTTTCACAATGCCGGCGTCCGTCGAACAAGATGCAGCTTATTTAAACAGGTTTTCGCGAAATCCTGGCCTATCCAAGACAGTCAGTCAGTCAACAAAACTTTTTACACATTCCCCTGAGGAGCTGACGTCTTTCAAGACGGCTGGTCGGCTGCGGGCGGCACCCACGTCGGTACAGGAAGGGCATGCCCCTTTCGCAAGGAGACAGCCAGTAACTTCAACCGGCTTAAGGTGCGCTGCTAATCGAGTGCGCTCAATATAATTTCGCTCATCATGAAGAATAGGCACGACCCCACGGCAGGAAGAAAAAGTACGCGAATCGTGGAATTTTTTCTTGCAGCTAAAAAAAAAGAAGAAAAGAAGTGGATATTTCAAGGGCTAGTTTTTCTTTGTTAGTCGTGATATTGCACCTAAGAACAACAAAACAAAACATTTGTTTACTCCTTACTTTGATTGGCGTCCCTCTGTTTCAAGTAAAGTCCATTAATTAAGGACTGCACAGCAAGCATAACCGCAATTAGTCTCCTAACCAGGGTTATAGAAATTAAACGGGTGATTCCACGGGAGATAAGGTAATAAACCGAACTGAAGTGAGATCGACAGGAATCTGAAAAGGATGTATCACATTTGATTGAGTATTTCATATTTTATGTATATAGCACCAAGCAGCCCGAAAAGGAACCCAGTTTTCTTTTAAACTGCATAATTTATGGGATCAAAATATGGAACATATTCAATGCGGGGGACCAATTTCATCACCCGTCGTTCTCGACAGGTGATGAGGGTGTTATAGCAAACATTACCGTTGAATTTTTGTGTGAAATGTATGCGACAGAAACAGTAAAGTAACATTTATGAAACGTACTTGTAAAGCGAAGGAAACTATTTTGAAAAATTTCTGAATATGCACACTAAGTATAAATTGTTGTTGGGCGATTTGATTTAACGTCAGTAGGGTACATAATACCGCAAACTTGGAAAAAACACAGATTCTAGTAAATAAGTAGGAGGGAGCAGAAAGGTCGGGCGATAAACTTCTTTGTTTATTTGAAAGAACAGGCCACCAGATTACAAATCTCTGCGAATGCGTGCGTCAAAATCGGTAAACACTGGTCACATTCGCGTGTCAGAAAGCTGCAGCTCGTTTGGTAAAGTAAAATAGTCGTATCAATAATGTAAGCTGTGCCTCTTTTCTTAATGTCAAACGCCCCCAATAGCTCGCACTAATGTTTCGTTGCTTCTGCCTATTATCTTGACCTCGCGAAGCCGAGGATCACATCTGCAGGCTATACCATGCGCAGGTAAATACGCATTTCTTTTATTCTTTAGAGATAAAGGATGCTCCGAGTCGGTCGTTGAGACAGCGTCCTGTTTGGCCTACGTACGTATTCCCACACGACAGCGGTATTTATGCAACCGTCACGCATTTCACATAAGGTATGGTGTGCTTCTTCAGGCATCCAGGCATTTCTGTCAACGTGGCTGACCCACGGACACCGTCCAGCCAACTTGTGTGGTGCCGAGATTACGCCCACGTACCATGCTTATTCCAGCTCACAATCATCAAAAGGAGCAAAGGTTTGCTTTTGCGTCCACGTCTGGTGATGATGTAAAAATTTGAACGACTCTCGAGTGCAACGATCCCGGCGGCGATACCAAATGTTTGTTTTGTCGAAAGTGGGTGACACGTGTTATTGTACCTACTTTACACAGTGTTTAACTGAGTGAATAGCGTTGTGAGAAGAATTATTAAGATGCTCGCTTAGCCGAGATGTTTACACAACCGCACACCAACTCGAACAATCAGCCATTTTACACACCAACCCGGTTGCCCCCGTACACCCACCTCAGTTGTCTATTGGCACAATGGTCCAGTAACTTAGAGTGGTCTAGAGTGGCTATAGACCACTCTGGGCTCCGTGTTTCGGAGCACAAACCGAGATCTCAACCAAAAAGTGTCACTTTTTTGGTCTAGTGAAATATGCCGATGGAATATGCATGCCGATTCGACGCTGTACTGGTTTAATATGGCAGACAGTGTGCCATCTTAAGAAGCGGAGGTTGGGAATACTTTCTAAGAAGAATAATAAAACCATTAATTGGACAACTGCAGATCGAGAAGACATACGCGCCCGATATGTTTGAACTCTTTAGTGTGATTCAGCGGTCCTCTGATACCATTCAATTGTACGATATGCCGGGGCCATCCTGATTAAATGCGTCGCAGTGGTCTAGCTAAACTATATATGGTCATATCTCCGACGAGCTTTGTAAAGGCAGCCACCCGCCCCATTATTCTGTCAACTAACATGATTTAATTAGAACTAACAGACAATGACTCCAAGAAATATATAGAGGGTGTTATTAGAAGTAATTGCAATGTACATGTAAAGAAAGAAAATGGCATGGAAAAGATAGCAGTCCGCTGGTAGGGAACCAACCTGTGACCCTTCGAATAACGCATGCGATGCTCCAGAGCAGGGGTTCGCAACCTGCGGCCCGCGAGGCACTACTATATATGTGGCCCCGGCAGGACGTCCCACCCCCCCTCTCCTTCTAACCTTATTTCTTCGTATACTTAAAGGACGCAGGCAGTTTTGGCCTAAAATGCAATTTTTTTAGTAACCAATGTTTAATTGGAACCTCATGACGCGTGCTTAAAATAAACATGATTTACAGTTTTTTTACATTATCCCTTTGCTCGCAAAGCCCCCCCCCCCTTCCATTTGGCCCGTCGCTGTGCCAACTTCTGCTCTAGAGCATCGCACGTGTCGAAGGTTCGGTCCCTGACTGCGGTAAGTTACCTTTTCGTCCACTTTTATTTCGTCAACTTACATTGCAATAACTACGAATAACATTCCCTATACTATCTCTGGCATCATTGTCTGTTAGTCCTCATTAATATTCTGTCGAACAAAGAAAAACGAGCCGTTCAGTTTTCACTTCTTTCCTTCAGCCAATGTATGTATATCTTTCCTAACAGAACAACAAGACCTTGAAGCAACAAAAAAAATTTCTCACACAGGTTTTGATAGTGAATATTACCTACATCAACACAATCACTCCATTAGAGTCTCTCTCGGAGTGAGACCGTGCGGAAGTGACATAATATCGCTTGTAGAATAAATGATGTTGACACCGGTGATTGTTTTGTCACGAACTCAATGGCCACGATAATGAAATCTTAGCACTTCATTCACGTGCTCGGAGAACATATTCAAGTTCTCATCGAATGGCCGAGAGATACAGAATTCTTTGCCTACATTATGCTTGAAGCAGTTTGTTTTACGAGTGGCCTTGAAAACTGTGTCTCACACCTTTCAAAACAACACGTGGGGAGCTGCATCACACTATCTGAAATAACACAACCGCTGCTTAATTAGTATTGAGCGAAGTGGTAGCTGCACATGACTTCTGTCGTCGTAAATTCACGTTTAAAACGGACGTGGCATCTGCCTACACGAGCGAGTCATGCAGCAGAGAATTAATATAATTAATTAATTTGTGCGCTCGATGCACACAAATTGAATTGAGTTAGCTTCTTTGTGGTGGTCTTACTTATTTGTACCAATGTCCATCTGGGTTAAGCGCATAATTGTAAGCTATATAAACATGGAAGGTGGTGGCGCGTTACAGTGTCGAACGTTAGGGGGGGGGGGGGCAGTGGTTTTCAGAATCGGAAAAGAAAGGAAAAGTGAACCCCGCAAATATTTGCCGCCAACTGCGACACCTGAGCAGTGGTTCACTGGGGAGGGGGATAATAGACTAGAGTGGAGAGATGAAATGGGAATAAGAAAGCGAGAGAAGAGACCAGGAAAAAAAAAAGGGGGGGGAGAACTTGTTCTCTTTTCATGCCCTTCTACTCACTCGCTGTCCCCAACTGGACCGGCATAATGAATAAATGTTCTTTATTACCTTCGCATGCCAGCTACAGGTTTCAGACAGGACAAATTTCCGCTGCCACAGAGCCAAATGGTCTTCAAGATTCAAAATTTTAACAACGACAGCGTCGTTGTGATAGTTACCTTCAGGAGGCGCCTGATTACTGAAACGCGGCAGGGGGCGCACACATCGACGGAAGCTGAAGCCAGGCTAGGGTGGCTAGCCAGGCAAAGAGCAGGTTGTCGCAGTGTGAACGTGTCAGCAGCTTTCCTCCCGCGCCCACGTGCTTGTGTATTCATGGAGCCGCGGAATTCCAATATTTGGTGTCATTTCAAGGCCGCAAGAAGATTATTTCTGCTCGTGGACCGACGGAGGCGGACATTTTGGAAGCCTTGAAGACGACAGACTTTGGCCATTCTTTGCAAGCATGCCGGATTGAGGTATGTTGTCTCTATCCTGAAGTGCATCGAATTGCATTGTGACAGTGGCCCAAACAGTACTGATTATATTCCGTTGTTAGCACGTGCTTCAACAGTTTTACCAAGCATGCGCTCGCGCTTTTCGAAGCGTGGGGCTTTTCTTGCCCTGCTCTCTCACTGGAGCTGTCGGCCCGCGAAGCGTGCACGTGGTCTCGGAGTTGCTGATGGGAGATGTAAACCAGGTTTAATCTCCGCTTCGGCGGCGCGCAACCACCCTTTGCTGGCATTCGCAGTGGTTGTGTTGCGATAATGTAATGGTGCGAATCGGCTATCGGGGTGGTTTTAAAAAAAAAGTGAAGAAATAGTGTGGCCCTCGTAACTGTGGCTCACTTCGGAGGTCAACTCAACAACACTGCACCGAGGATGGGGAAGTGGGAATGACAGATGTAGAGGATGAGAGGTGAAAATGGTAAAAAAAAATGCGCACTCGATCTGTCTCTCGGAGGCACGCACGAACTTTCATTAGCGGAAAGTGGGGCAGCGCGCTTGGTCATCCAGTTATCGAGCAGGCAATGCACCAAGACACGGCGTTGGTAAGATGAGTGGCCGTCGCTGAGTTCGTTTCCTGGTGTTCAAATTGAGCGAGATTGTTCACGAATAAAGGCATAGCTAGGATGTTAAGAGTTAGGTATGTAAGGAGATCAGCAAAAAAAGTAAGTAAGAATTATCAGCAAAAAAATAAACATAAATTGTACCGCACGTAAAACATGAATCAATAAAATTGGACTACAAGAAAGACTTATTATCAATTTCGAAGGACATGGAATAGGCTAATTTCTGTGGTTACTGCATGTATCTTCCATAGTGAAAATAGCGTGGGTGCAGAAGCTGCTTGTTAGCATCGGCATGCGCAGGTTCCCCTCTGAAGAGGGGGGCTGGGTGAAGGTTGCACGCCGGGCACGTTCTCTCCCCCCACCCCGAAATTTTTTTTCGCTCTGCCTACACAGAACAAAATGAACGTTTACCTGCCCGGTACCCACTATAGATCAGAAACGTGCCCTCCCCTCTGAAAAAGATCTGCATACTACCCTGGCTGACTTTGCGCTGCCTTCTGAAACTCAGCACCCCTCTCCCTATTGTGTCAATGAGTGGGGCAAACATGGCGACCCCTTTCTACGTCTTAATTGACAATAGGGTGAGGGCGGGGGACCGCCCAGCTGTGCTCCCAGGTATGCTCGTCAGAAACTGAAAATTCTCAAAGCTAGCGTAAAGTTTTGTGTGTGTGTGTGTGGTGTGTGTGGTGTGTGTGTGTGTGTGTGGTGTGTGTGTGTGTGTTGTGTGTGTGTGTGTGTGTGTGTGTGTTGTGGTGTGTGTGTGTGTGTTCGTGCGTGTGTGTGCGTGCGTGTGTGTGCGCGTGCGTGCGTGTGCGTGTGTGTATGTGTGCGTGCGTGCGTGCGTGCGTGCGTGCGCGCGCAGTCTTGTGTTCTGGATGCTTGTTCACCAATGCTGTACGTTTGCCCCACGGTCGGCATTTCTGTCTCGCAGGTGTCGTTAGGTGTGTTTAATGCTTTGTATTCTTTGATATATTGTGTTGCTTTGTGTAGTGAAATCATCAATAATTATTAGGTGTGTGAGTATTCAAATACCAATGGAATAGCGACGGATCCTTTATCTCTATTTAGCTATTTCATTGCCGAAATGTGTGCACTCGAAACATTAATGGGCTATCAACACTGTATTTATTAGCGCATGATTTCGCTTCTGCAAAAAACTATGGTGTTGCCAGCGGTGGTGTTGGATGTTGAAACACAGTTTGAATTTTAGCCATTTTTGTAAAGGTGATAGCTGCCAGGTAAAGCCAGCTACATAGGTCAGAGAAAGTTTTCCCAGAAACAGTCTGGAAGATAGAAGTGCAGCATAGCGTTCTTCTTGCAGAGTAATATGAGAAGCACGATCATAAGATCGACTTCGACATCGCTTCTGTTCTTGAACAAAGAAAGGAATCTATGAAGGAGGCTCTTGTTCAAATGCTGTTACATTCAGAACACACCTGTAACATGAACCGGTC